>CANYLF013413913.1:0-13771 GCA_948193215.1 Bocquillonia castaneifolia
TTTTTTTTCTTCTTTTGACCATAAAATGCATTAAAATCTTTAAGTGTTTGAACAAAATGCATTTTCGTGAATCTTTTTCTCCATTTATGGTTTCATTTTTAATGACATTGCATTTTTAGAGCTTTTCATGCATTCTTTTAAACCTCTTTGGGCACTTATTGGATGTTTCTACTTGTCTATGATATATTTTTGGCTATTTCCTCCTTTTTCATGTTGACAAAGGCGGAGAAGTGTCAATTTGTTCTTAGTTGGCTATACTTGCTAAATATGTTTCAAAAATCATCTGTACTTTGTTTGAGGGGGAGTTTGAGCATTTTGCCTCAAATTCCTTACAAAATTGACTTAGGATTTGTCAACATCAAAAAGGGGAGGATTGTTGGCCTATTTGGGCACTTAACTCTTGTTTTGATGTTGATTATTGTCCTAAGTCAATGTATTTAACATTTGGCTTGTTTAAGATTGATTTTAGGCTTAAAAATGAATTTCAGGCTAACAATTATCGTTGTTAAATTAACAACGATAATTGTTAAATCAACAATGATCCTTGTTAATTTAACAATGATCATTGTTGAACCTGAGATAGATTTTGGAAAAGACCAGCAAGACACACGAATGAAGAAGCATCAACAACGAACATTACAACGAGTTTGTTGTTAAATAACAACGACCATGGGTTGTCAACAAAGAGCTCATTTGCATTCATATTCCCAGTAATAATGAACTAGTGGGAATTGACAATGAGCTAGTGTGATCAACAACGAGCTAGTTGTAAATTAACAACGATCGTTGTCACTCTTTGTAGAAGCATTAAATGCACAAGTTACAGCCGTTGGAAAAGTGGGCAACGGTCATATTTTCATCTCTAGCCTTCTCAATGGTCATAAGAGCATCTAGAACTATAAAAGCTCAAGCCTAACTCATTTCTAAGGTAATCAACAACTCTGTAATGATCAATTGTTGTAAATTACTTGCATTGAGTTAGAAACCCTAATTTTTGTAATATTCATTCTTTTTGTTGATTGTAAGAGCCTTGTGTGTTCATTTGATTTCCTTATAAAGCTAGCTCTTAGGGAGTGAGGTTTAGGAATCAATTTGTGAAAGGTTTAAGTATTAGCCTCAAGTAAAACACTCGGGACAAGGGTTTCCAAAGAGAGAAACACTTGGGTAGGTTTTATAGGTTAAGCCTTAAGAAAAACCACATTGTAAAGGTTTGGTGTGATCAATGTAAACACTAGGTTTTGAGTGAGCCTATGATAAAAACTACTTGTAAGCTTTGAGTGTGAACCAAAGGATAACACTTAGGTTTTTATCTTGAACCCGGCAAAAGGATCAAAGATAGTGGAATACCCAATTGGAGATTGGGGAGTGAATGTAGGACTTATTGTGTGTGAACCACTATAACTCTTTATGTCATGGGTGTGTAATTGGCTTAAGCTTAACTCTTCTCTTAGAGTTTTTAATTTTTAATTACCAACCAATTCACCCCCCCCCCCTCTTGGTGTCTACGGATTTCACGTGTGTTTTGACATTTTTCTTTAAGGGAGAGGCTCGATTTGTTGGAGGTTCCCAGGAATTTGAGCTACTATACGCCCAGGCAATTAATGAGTTGTTCTTTATCCCATGTTGCATTTTGTGTGACAGAAGATGAGTGGGATGACTTTCTGACTATGCAGTGGGAGGATAACATTCATTGGCATTTTCCATGGTGGTCTCTAACTGAGGTGACAGTTGAACACTTTGAGGGGTTTGTTCCTTTGGCTGCGTTGCATTATTACAGTTTTTACACTTTGTCCTAACTCTATCGCCAGTATGGCCAGTCTCAACTCATTGTACCTTTATTGCCCGATTTTGAAACATCACCCCTGTAGCCTCAATTTCTTGCCCAAATTTTTCATGAATGGGGAGGCAGATGTCAGATTACTAATGTGAGATTCAATAGCAGCACTATGACTGATGATTTTAATAAAGTATGGGTATCGATGCAAGAACTTGAACCATTTGCTTCTCGTTCTTGAGAGTTGCGTTCCATGTATGAGGCAAGCAGAATGGAGTATGCAAATGCTGGGCGTTAGAAGGTTTCATATCCGCCCCCTACTTGTGTTGAAAATGTTTTTGTTTATGCAAATGTAAGCATTCCACTATATCATAAATAAGACAATGTTTACCAATGATTCTGTTTTATTAATTCAATGCAAACTTTATTTACAAAATAATACTGTACTGATCACTCCTGGTATGCCCCCTAGTACCACCTTCACAGGTTTTTAGTTGGAAATTCTATATCAATCCCTAATTTTTTCCTGAGCATAGAGTTTTAGAGGGATTAATAGCCTTAATTTTTGCCTAGGGCAACTCTTTGCGAGGTTTTCACCCTAGCAAGCTTGCCTTAATTTTTGCATGAGCTACCAATAGATGGGTTTTCAGCTCATCAGGCTGCTTTTTTTTTTCTCTCTCTCTATTTTTTTCCTTCAAAGGTAGTATTTCTTTAGCCTGTACATGTTGATGGGTTAAGTGAATTCATTACTGTCCAAGTTTGAGATTTTAATTTCTCCTTTCGTTTGAATTTGCCTCAGGGTTTAAATGGAATAGGCCTGGCCTGCTTCAGGACCCAATCTCCCTCTTTAATGGCGCGAGGCTTGATATGTTTGTTGAATGCTCTGGCCAACCTCTTCTAGTACAGTTGAGTATGGTAAAGCGCTTTCTTTCTTCCTGTTTCTTCCAAGGATAACAGCTACTTGTACTTCCTTTCTGTCCATTTAGTCTCCAATAACTGCGATTCCAATGCTACTCGTAATGACTTACACTACATTTCTATTGGGAGTACTGTTTCTTCCCCATACACTAAGGAGAAAGGAGTTTGTCCTATTGCGCTTCTAATGGTGGTTTTATATCCTATTATGGCATATGGTAAATGTTCCGACCAGTCCTTGTACGTTCTGACCATCTTTCCAAAGGAGAAGACTTGTGATTCTCGATGCCGTTCTCTTTTAAAAAGTCAGCAGTATCACCCTGAACTATACCCCATTATCTAACACTATGTGGTGAGGAATTCTGAATCTGCACTTGATTTCTCTTGGCTAGAGATTCGGTCATGTTATGTGCCGTGACTACGGGAAGTGAAATGGCTTCAACATAACTGGAGAAGTATTCGACTACAACAATGATGTATTTGTGACCATTGGAGGCTGTCGGCTGTATCGGCCCATGATGTCGATTCCCCAAGTAGAGAATGGCCAAGGGGACACAAGACTGTGTAATTCCGAAGGTGGAATGTAAATCTGATCTCTGTGTATTTGACAGTTATGGCACTAGCGAACCATTTTGATGCAGTCTCTATCCATGGCATCCCATTAATAATCTTGCCACTATATCTTTAGTGCTAATACAGGCCCACTAATGTGAGGCCCATAGGTTCCCACATGAATGTCTTTCATGATCTCATCAGCCTCTCTTTTTGTGACACACTTAAGAAGCATTCCGCAAGGTGACCTTCAGTACAATATGCCTTCATAGTAAGTGTAGCTCCTTGATTGGAGCCTCAAGGAAAAATGTTTCTTGCTTATTGATTTTCCTAGGTATTCCCGTGTTTCTAAGTGTTTTAGGATGTCATAGAACCAAGGTTTTTCTTGCAGTTCTATAGAGCACACCATTGTTTCTTTAACATAACATGACTGTTTGGCCTTTGTCATTACCAGCAGTTTCATCTATATTTTACCAGGACCTTCCCATACTGAGGCTAGTTACATTTAATTTTCACCTCTTGGTAGATGAAACAAGTTACATTTTCTAAAATGGCTTTTGACTTACTGTAGGTACTCGGCATATGGTTTCAGCTTTTCATCCCTGACTTCCCATTTGTTTGACGCTTGCCTGACAATAAACTTTGATTCTCCATAGACTGAGATTTCTTTGGCCCCAACTGAGCTTTTAGATTCTAACTTGAAGATACATGCTTCATATTCTGCAATGTTGTTGGTGATCGAGAATTCTAGCTTCTTTACAAGGGGAGTTCGCTCCTCCATAGTTGTTTTCAGTATCACACCTAACCCCGGTCCTTTGTCATTTATGGCCCTGTCAAAGTACAAGACCCATCCCTGGACTTTTATTGCATTAAGTCCTTCATCAGGGAATTCAAACTCCATCTGCTCAGTCGACTCTTTTGGGTTTAGAGCCAAGAATTCAATGATTGCTCGCCCTTTGATTGTCTTCTTTATAATACATTGGATGTCAAATTCGGTTAGCAGCACCATCCATTTAGCCAACTTCCTGATTAAGATAGGAGCTTCATACAAGTACCATATAAGACCTACTTTAGTCACTACTTCTACTTGGTAGGACTGGAAGTAATGTCTGAGCTTTCGGGTTGCCCAAATAACTGCCAAACAAGTGTTTTAAACCAAATCATATTTGACCTCGTAGGATAACAACTTTTTACTGAGGTAGTAGACTGCATGTTCTGTTTTAGCTTCATCTACTTGAGCCATCATTGCACCAATAGCTTCATCTTCTAGTACCAGATATAATATTAATGGTGTCCCAGCTTTAGGAGGTTGTAGAATTGGTGAGTTGGCCATATATTACCGAAATGCCCAAGAGGGGGGGGGGGTGAATTGGTGTCGAAATAGAAATTAAAAAATTGCTTTGGAGAATAGACAGAAATTTATAGCGGTTCGGTCCAACTCTTGACCTACGTCCACTTTTCCCAAATACACAATTTGGAGTTCCACTACCACAAATGGATTACAGGGAGATTAAATAGGCTATCTCCAGTCTTTACAATGTGAGATTTCATAGGCTATCTCACGACCTATACAACGTGAGATTTCACAGGCTATCTCACGACCTTTACAAGGAGATTTAACAGGCTATCTCCAACCTTTACAAAGAGAATTTCTAAGGCTTACTCCAAACCTAGAGTTTACCAAGGCTTACTCCAAACCTTGTGTATACAAGGATAACACCAAACCTACCCAAGTGTTTCCCAATCCTCACAAAGATTGACACTTGTACAAGGTAGAAAGATAACTCAACCCAAGCAACAAATGCTCTAGTGCTCTAACTACCCACACACAATAAATTCACAAATGTATTTATTTACAAAGAAATTTAGAAAATTAATTGCAAGAGTTTGGCTACCTAAAAATGTGTGTTATATCTTTAAACACACTTAGGAGGGGTATTTATAACTTAAACCCCAAAACTAGCTGTTGGAAATAGTTTAAAAAGGGTTTCCAATGGATAGTTGACTTTTTGGAAATATCTTGATTACCGTTTAATCGCGGCTTCGAAATTGATGTTGCGGCGGTGAAATTTGAAAAGTTGTTGAACGGTAACTTTGTCTCAGGATCCAGCGACGCTCGTGGGAGCGATATGAATTTCACGGGCACGACCAACTTGCATAGATAAGGCTGTGTTTACTGATTCTTTTGGTCACCATTTCACGTGGGCCAAGTCATCTTTCGCGGGCATGACAAACCTTCGTAGATATGGCTGTGCTTTCTAGAACTTTTTGTCACATCATTGCGTGGGCGATTTGCATTTCGCGAACGCAACAAACTTACGTAGATAAGGCTATGCTTTCTGATCCTTATGTTACTCAGTCGCGGGGACGATATACCATATCGTGGTCGTGATTTATGTAATATCACGGGGGCAATCTTCCTTTCACATGAACACTTAGAAATAGAAGATTCAGCACTTACCAGAGTACTTTGTCGCAGGCATGATTCCAAAAGTGCAGGGGTGAATTTTTTTAAAAAGAAACAGAAGTTTTAGAACTATCTAGAGCACTTTGACGTGGCCGGGATTTCTAACCTCACGAGGGTGAATGTTTATCATGGGGGCGATTCTTTGGTCGTGGGCGTGATTTATGGGTCTGAAACATTTTCATCTTGTTAACTTGATTTTAATCAATCCTGCACACTTGGAAACTTTGTTGAACAAATAATTAAGGTTGTTAAGCTCAAAATAAGATAGATTGAAGGTGCTTAGGCCAGCAATTGTTTTATTTTTTCAAGCGCTTCTTGGCAACTAGAGTTCTACTCTTTGGGCTGATTATTTCTTAGCAATTTAAAGATAGGATCACTGATCATGGTCAATCGTGATATGAATCTGCTGACATACTTGATTTTTCCAAAGAATCCTTTGATTTCCTTCTCTGTCCTTAGGGTTGGCATTTCTTGGATAGCTTTGATTTTGTCCGGGTCCACCTCAATCCCTTTTTGACTGATTAGATGCCCTAGTAGTTTGCCTTCAGTTACACCAAACACACATTTCTTTAGATTCATTCTCAAGTTGCACCTTGTCGTTCTTTCAACAAATTTGTCTAGGGTGTCAAAGCGTTGCTCCCGAGTTGGGGATTTGACCATCATGTCATCCACATAGACTTCCACTTCTTTATGCATCATGTCATGGAACAAGGTTGTCGTCATTCTCTAGTATGTTGCCCCTACATTTTTAAGTCCGAAGGGCATTACTTTGTAGCATAAAACACCATACTGAATAATGAAAGTGGTCTTCATCTTGTCATTCAGAGCCATCATAATTTGGGTATAGCAAGAAACCATCCATAAAGGAATACATAGCACTTGCTATTGCACTGTCGATGAGCACATCAATGTATGGAAGGGGGAAGTCATCTTTTAGTTATGCTTTGTTTAGATCTCAAAAGTCAACACACATTCTGTCTCTACCATCCTTCTAAGGGACTGGGACAATGTTGACCAACCATTCAAGATATTCAACCACTTTTAAGAATTTCGCTTTCACCTGCTTGGCTATCTCTTCTGAGCTTGTGCTTAACCAGCTTCATAACCAGATCAGTAGGAATGAAATTCTCTGCTATGCTTCTATCAAACCATGGCATGTCGTCGTAGGTCTAGGTAAATACTTTTTTTCTATTTTCAAGGATTTGTTCAACTCTCACTCTCTCTTCAAGGGTTACATCAGATGCAATCAGTATTTCCTGTGGTGTTTCTTTTCTACCTAAATTGAATGCATTTGTTTGTACATAATTAATGTTAAACTTGCCCATGATGTGATCAATGAAATGCGCAATGCCATTAGGATGAACATCACACAAATAAGCAAAGTCAGAAGTTATATCATTGACCTTAGAAATGAAAACATCCTCCTCCTCAAAGAGGTCAGGAGTTAATTCATCAACAAAATAAAAGGTGTTTACAAGTGTATCAGCAATAAAAGCATATAGGTTAGAGTAGTTAGTCTGGGCACATGTTTCGTTTCCAGCTTCTTTGACGTCTTCTTTTATAACTAACGCTTCCATTTTGGATACTAGATCTTCTGTGATGAGTTTTTCCATGATCAATGAAGGGTTTACAGTGGAGAATTTGTTGCCCTTAGCATTGTTTAGAGTTTCCCTAGCCTTAGGGATGAAGTAATCATACAGACTTCCTTTCCTAATATTAGAGCTTTCCATCCATGTCTTTAAAGAGCCCCCTGTGTACCCTAAACCTTTGCAAGTAGTTTGAATCCTGAAATCTATGAATGTAGTAATCCCCTACTAGTTTTTACCTAGACTAAAGGCTAGGAAATAGTTCATCTTCTAAAGCATGGTGCTGACTTGTGAGTTCTCTTGATCTTCACAGATCCCCATGATTTGGAATCCTATAGGGGAGATTTCACCTTTAGGAGCAACTAATAACAAAGCTATAGACTGAATTAGTTCAGCATTGACTGTCAGGATCCCTCCTTTATAAGAGAACTTGATTTTCTGGTGAAGCATTGATGAGATTCCACATAAGGAGTGGAACCATGGTCTCCCTAACAGAACTACGAAAGTCATAGGGATGTCCAGCACAGTTGTTAACACCTAATTTTTGGAGGCAGGAATGTGGAAGAGGCTCGGAGGCCCAGTGATGATCATTCATGTTTCAAGTAGCATGAATTGAGTTGACAATTGCTTTTAGAGAATGCATAGACACAATCAAATCATTTTCCAAGCCTACAAAAGCATGTTTTACATAAAACTTCTGTTTTAAGCATAAATAGTGCATTTTTCAGACGATTTTCATCATAACTTTCTCTACAAGTATTGGAATGACTTGAAATTTTGATGGTTGATAGTTGAGGCATTCTACACATTTTCTCTTATGTATGTTTTTGCAAAATCCGATGTTTGGAGGTCCAAAAAAGCCCAAGTCACTCTTTTGAGTAGAGTTGGGCCCAACGCTATTCTTTCAAGTGGAGTTGGGTCCAACGCCACTCATGTGACTGGTGTTGGGCTCAATGCCACAAGGAAGATTGGTGTTGGGCCCCCAACTTTAGTTCCACGATTTTAGTAGTAAAAAGCCCGGTTTCATTCTGTTTCAGCCTGGGATGATCCATATGAATCGTACACGCATCTCAAGGCCCTGTAGGACTATTTGTGACCAAAATATCCTTTGCTTTGAGTCCAAGTCAATGATTTTCATTAGGAAAGTGATGGTAGTAACCCTAGCATAAGTTTTAGGCTAATACGCATATAAATACTCACCTAAAACTAGGTTTTAGAGGGACGACAGTAACTCATACGAATTTCAGGGTTTGGTTTATTATACCAAGGCTCTGAAGTTATTGGATAGCTATAAAAAATTCACTCTTTTACAATGTAGGCACAAAAGCTCTTTAAAGTTGGCATATTTTGCATTTAAAACGCGTTTTGAAGCATTCAATCCATTGAAGTGAATCTCCAGCAACTCTAAATCACTAAAAAGCAATTAAGAAGCCACTCAAACCAAATATAAGGGTTCTCAAGTGCTTTTGAATCAATTTGTTGCAAGATAAGTCTCTTGTTTTTTTATTTTTTTCAGTGTTTTTGCCATGTTTCCATGATTTGCATGCTATGGTGCATTGTTTTTATGTGTTTTTGTTGCTGTAATCTTCTATTTTGCATGTTTAAATGTTGTTTATGCATGTTTATTTTATTTAAATGTCACTAAATGCCACGTACATGCATTATGAATGATGAAAGTTGCTTTCTTTGCATGTTTTTATGATTTTTATTTCAGATCTTAATCATTTGACACTATTAACATGTGTTTCATGTATAAAAATTGTTTCTTTCCATGTTTCAATGAATAAAAATAATTTCTTTGGTGTTTTAATGAATAAAAATTACGTCTTAATGCATAAAGGTTATGTCTTTTAATGTCTTAATCTGTAAAGTTGTTATATTTGTGTGTTTTAATGTATAGAGTTTGTTTCTTTGCATGTTAACATGTGAAGTTGTATTGTTTTATTGGTTTATGTGTAAAGTTTGCATCTTTTGCATGCTTTACGTATAAAGTTTGTGTCTTTTGTAAGTAAAGCTTATATCTTTTTGTGTTTTAAGCATATCATTATTAGATCTAGGTTTTTTTTCCATGATTCATGCATTATAGCATGTTTTGGTGAATGTTTTATGCATAATTATTTCTATATGTATGTTTTTCAAGTTTGTTAAACCCGAAAATTGCATTTTTTGTCAGAATCGTGCATGCTCCTTTTGTTCTAGCTACCAATGCCACTGCCAGGAGTGGCGTTGGCTATAGGTAAGTTACGTTGGTCCTAAATGCCAATCCCATAAGTGGTGTTGGCCCCTGTTTTGCTTCCCCCTGTAGCGTTACGCTTGGATCAGAAGTGTATGGACCTGCTTTCAATTGTATAGTAGTTTTCACATGGAATGTAGTGGCGAGGTAAGTTTCTGCAATTTCTTTGGTAATTATTTAGATGTATTATTGCATGAAATTGGTTATTATTGCTTATTTGGTAATCATTTTAGGTCTAAAAGGATAGAAGTGTTGATGTTTATGTGTTGTCATCATTTATGCATGTCAGTTAACCCTAATTAATGGCTGGTAATTGTTAAAATTAAACCTTTTTTGATTATTATATGTAAACTCACCATTGCATGCATGTATGTAAAAGGTAGTCAATAATTGTTATATGTTGTTATTGCTTGATAGAAGGAATGAAGGCTGGTATAATACTAAGAGTATTAGGTAAAGAATCACGCTCTAGAATTTGTAAGTCCGATCCTTGAATCTCTAGGGTCAATGCACCTTACGTATTCTTAAGAGGAATCGGGGTGTATACATTGTAAGACATTCTCGATGCCGGTTTGGTTGGTGACTATCACTTCAGCTCAATAGCTGAACACATAGTGCCGCAGTTGCTAGTCATGGCTCAGGCTCTGGGCAATCCCTCCTTGTTTGTAGTTTGGAGACTCCATTAGGTACCTATGACTGACAGGCTTTATGATTGAAGTGATTACCAATAATCTTTTTATTATACTAAACTCTAGTTTTTTTGCATTCATTCTTGAATTAAAACAACCTACCTCGCGGGCACCATTGGTCAAGTCACCTATGATTTACAAGAGTTCTTCAAAGGAGGCAAAACCAGTGACTACCACTCATAGTCAATGAATTGTCCTATTATTGCTTACTGTCATAGTTATGGTTAATAAGTGATAGTTAATGGGAAATTCAAAGCTGAATGTCCTACCATCACTTGAGCCTTTTTTGAAAAAGGGAGATTATTAATGGGAGTTCGCCTTCTATGGGAACCTTCTTTAGTCAAACCTGACCAAAGCCATTTAATGATCATAGCAACTTTCCCTAGGACTTACTAAATGATTTCTTTGTTATGTGATGCCATGAAGCCATTATAATGCTCGAGTCTAGTGTCATTATTTTAACTAAATGCCTAATTATCTCCTATGGAGGAAACATTAGTCTAAATTACTTGACTAGTGCAACCTTACAGTATAGGGTCATTTAGAATTAGGAAGAACGACTTTGATTACTACCTTTAAGAAAGGGATGTTTATGTGTCAGTCTAATTATACCCGACTGACGCTAGAATGGCCCTAGAATAAAGGGAACATTAAGGGAATTCATTAAAGCAAAGACATGCGATAAGGTCGTAGTAATGACTTATTGTTTGGTTTGTATGCTTAGAGCCTCTTTTGTGTGCAAACATGCATGCTACGTCGGTAATAGCATCCCCCGTTGATGCAATGGCCCAAGCCAATCCCTAGGAATGTTGACTTGCCAAATGAACACATGTATGGGAGAAATAAGGTTGGAAGGTCTACCACTTTGTAGTACATGTGCTTGACTAACATTTGGTACTTGTGTTCCCTTGCTTTGTGCATACATGCATCCCTTGCATACAGGACATAGCATGCTAACCTCTTGTTTTATAGCAACATGAATTCTCTTAACTATACTTTGGCCAAAAACTTGATGCGTCCCCCAAGTGCACGGGTGTCGTCAGGTAATAAAAGGTAGGTTAAAGGGTCATTATCCCAAAGGAGTCAGAGTTTTGAGTACAAACTTGGGATTTAAGCAGATATTTAGGCAAACCAAATCAACAAGAATTAGTTGCAAATAATTAAAGACAAATATGAGCACAAACAAACAAAGCAATAAAAATGACTAAAATTAAAGACAAACACTAAATGAAAACTCCTAGAATGCAATCCAATCCTTCCCTTCAATGAAGCCAAGCAATTAAGCATAAATCAACTCTCTTCAAAAGATGAGCATGGGTTTAATAGCTCTAATCTATCTATAGACCTTGGACTCTAGGCGATTTAATCCTATTGTCAATTATCATTGTACATCAACATTAAGCCACCCAATTAAGCAAACACTCCCATCAAGCCCCATTAATTAACTTAATAATTCTAAAAACTAAGCCAATCAATATCTTCATTTGTATTTCTATGAACAATAGATATCTCTCAATACAATCATTCACCAAAATAACATATATAGTGATGGCCATTCAAAATAAATGCACACATAAATCACCAAAGATGAACCCTAAGAGAGAGAAAAAGATAATCAACACAAACAAACAAAATAATAGCTTTATAGAAGGAGAAAGCTTCATACATCCTAGGATTAAACTAATACTCACTAAACATTAATGACAAACAAAAATAAAGAAAATAAAATAAGCAAGAAAAATGAAGAATATTACCCATAAAGAGAAAAGAATATAACAACTCCAAAGCAAGGGATTAAATTAGGAAATAAAGCTCTTTAATTGATTTATAATTATTAAAAGTGTTTACAAGTTTTGATTAATTAATCCTAAGATCTAATCTAACAAAAACTAAAAGAAAAAGTTTATTTCTCTAACTAAAACCTATTTTCTATTACTAAGGGATGGAAGCCCCTAGAAAATGAGTTAAAAATGGCTAGAGATTCTTCAGAAATGAGTTTGGGGAGTTTCTAAATAGGTTGCCTCATCACAAACACACATGCCGTGTGTTCGAACACACAGGCCATGTGTAAGGGCTAAGAAGGACTTAAAAATACTGCTGGAAAGTGGCTCTCAGGATGTACACATGTCTCGTGTGGAAATTCACATGCCCCGTGTGTCCAAAACAAGTCCTATCTTAGTGGCTTCGGTAGATGGTCAAACTTGTTAGGGGCGTATCTCCTTTGTCTAAACTCTGAATCAAGAAATTATTGGGCCTAAATTGAATTTTAGGAAGTCTACTTCAATTTCTCTTTTATAATCTTGGACTGATTCCATTGTCTTAATGACCAAAATACCCCTGACATTTTACTGCTACGGTGAAGATAGCTTTCGGAGTGCTTCCTAGCTCACAATGCACTGATTCTTACTGCATTTTATAATAGATAAATGTTTCTAGAAGTGTGTTGCTTTTCATCCCAAAAGTCCTCGTGGTTTGCCCATTCCGGCTCTCCGAAGTTGACCGATCTGTGAAGCCGCTACTTAGCCTTTGGAAGCTCAAATCCCCAATTATCTCCAATAGTTTCCAAACTCTTTAGGCCTGCTACCTACACCAAAATAACAATAAAAAAAGTATAAATTACTCAAGAAAACCCAAGACATGCAAAGCAATTGGATTCACACTTGTATTAAGTAAATGGGGAAAGAATGCATGATATATGCTTAGTTTCGGGTGAAAAATCCCCTAAACCTAACACATTTAAGCCCTAAATACTATGTGTGTTTCACACACATTAGACTCCCAGCAAATTCATGAAATAGTGAGGGATGAAGTGAAGTCCATGTTGAGGGAATTATTGGGACAACCGCCTATGAATTATATTGCAAGCCAGCTTGGAAAATTTGGAGAGACGGAGATCAACGCCATGCCATTTGAAGGGCTCCCCAATCACATGAATGACTTCACAGGGATTTCAAGGGCAAAGACTGAGTGTCAAACTATCACCATCAAGGATCTCTAGAAAAATAGAACATCAAGGTGTGATGGAGCCAAATATGCTACTAACTCGAGAGGAATGTCTTCATATGGCTTCGACCAAAGTGGTGAATGTGGTTACAAGCCCGCACAAGTTTTCTAAGCTTAACCAACCTCCTTCGAAAATCTTTTAAAGGTTGTAAAAGAGTGGGATTCTTATGTCACGACCCGAATCCAACACAATATAATACATATTAAAATACATAATGATAGTAATTAATCATAAATTACAAATCCCATTGAAAATTTCCTTCGAAAATAATTTTTCTTTTAAAAATAGGGTGCAACGATCGTTTTAAAAATAGCAACAATCGTTGTGAATAGTATAACGTTCGTGGTGAAATGAACAGTGATCGTTGTGAAAACATGAAAATCGGCCAAACATCCAGAGAGGTACACGAGCTCGTGGGAAACTAGCAACGAGCTCGTTGCAAATTAGCAACGATCGTTGTGAATAGTGCAACGATCGTTGTAAGCCAAAAATCACAAATCTGAAATTTTTAAACAGAAAACACAGTTTCAAAACAGTATTTCTGGCTTACC
>CANYLF013414324.1:0-12113 GCA_948193215.1 Bocquillonia castaneifolia
GCAAGTGCAAATGCAAGAGGCAATGACGCAAATGCAAACTCCCATTACACCAACAAACCAGAATGCCGGTGAGGCGGAAACACCTCGAATAATCACTCATGAAGCCGCCAGGGAGGGAGACAAGACAAGCAACAAAGGAAATGAGCAGGACGAAGCCTCAGTAAAGACTTTGAGGAGGAAGAGATAGAGTCATCCAAAATCCACCAACAAAGTATACCCCAAGACGGACTAGGAAATGGCGAGTCAAAACGAAGACGGACCACCTCAGAAGAAGGCAGACTCCGGCTCATAGTGGCCGAAATGATTAAAGACCTCAAAATTGAAGTTACACAAATACCTCGACCTTTTGAAGCCAAAGACTCACCATTAACCACAGATATCCTCCCCTCACCACGCCACTGCCAATAAACTTCAAAGAACCCACATTTGACTCATTCTCCAACACAGGATGCCTAGAGACACAAACCATGAAGTTTTTCAATTATATGTAGGTCTACAATGCATTAGACAAACTCCTATGTAAAGTTTTCCCCACGACCTTGGTCGGCACAACTCAAAAGTGGTATAACAAATTAACGCCGGGGTCAATTACGACCTAGAAGGACCTATCAATAAAATTCATCCTCAGATTCTTCCCGAACATACCACCAAAGAGGAGTTCAGAGCAGCTTTACCAATGCAAGCAGAAGGATAGTGAGTCATTGAGAGATTATCTGGAAAGATTCAACAACGAAGTCACCAAGATAGAAGACCTGAATATTGATACGGCAGTCCAGGCGTTAAGAAGAGGCACCATCATAGGATGATTAACAAATAAAATCTACTCAAAGCCGCCAAAGACATACCAAGACTTGATGCTCATGGCCCAAAAATGTGTCAGTGTCGATGATGGGAGACGATATAGAAGATCGAAGAAAGAGGACACAAATGGAAAGAAGAAGGAGAAGAAAGAAGAGAACCAAAATCATAGAACCATCAAACTCATACCCCGAGACAAAGCTATCGACGGTACAATGCTTTCAATCGACCCTATCGATATAGTCAAGACAAAAGAGAGAGTTTCACCCTTCTCACTTAATCCAGAACCAACGTCCTCATGTGGATAAAAGATAGCTAGACCCCATATAATCGTCCTAGACCAATGATCCAAAGATCAAGAAATACAAGTCGCTTTTACAAATTTCATGAGGATTATGGACACGACACAGAGGATTATTTCGAATTGAAAAGGGAGATCAAGATATTGATAGAGACCGGAGCACTAAGAAAGTTCACTAGCTAACCCAAAGAAACACCACTACCAAACCCGACAAAGGAATCTTAGCCAGCCGCCGACCCCAAAGGCAAAACCGTTTTGGGAAAGGTACATGTCATCACTGAAGGAGAATCATGCTTAACAGCTACTAAGAAGAGGTCAAGGGCCGAAATCATAAGTATAGGTGCCACCCCAGTTATCACTTTTAGCCCTGATGATGGAGCTCATGTCTAAGCACCCCATAATGATGCGCTAATAATGGAAGCAATCATAGACAACTATGCTATCAGCCTCATACTGATAGATGAAGGAAGTTCCATCAACTTGATTATGTGGGTAGCATACAAGTAAATGGGAGGATCTCAAATGAGCATGAAGCATTGTTCTACACTAGTTTTAGGACTAAACGACACACCCATCCATCCCATGGGACTGGTCAAACTCACAGTGGAATTTAGAAGGGAACAACTGCACGGTAGGGAGATTAAGGCACTCTTCAACGTCATGGATATGCCTCTAGCCTACAATGTGATTCTTGGACGTCCATACCTGTATGATTCAGGGGTAGTAACGTCAATCTAGTACTTAACAATGAAAATTCCAGCAAATGAAGGGGTGGTGGTAGTAATAGGAAATCAGGAAGCAGTCATAGCATGTTACTTGACTACCACGACTAAGGCACTCCCCATAGAGGAAATACTAGAGATCGAGTTGGAAGAACAGATCAATCTGGTGGGAGAAAAAAAATGACGCAACTGGCAGAAGGAAAGGAAGTTAAAGTTTCAGTGAAGCTGGACGACTTAGAAGCATCCATCGTTGACAAATTAAGAAGATACACTGAACTTTTTACAAGTAAAGCCTCAGAGATCACAGGAGTGGATCGAGCCATAGCATCTCACGCCTTGAAGGTAGACCCTAATGCGAAGCCGATAGCACAAAAGAAAAGACCAATGTCAGCCGAGAAGGAGAAGGCGGCTATAGAGGAGGTAAACAAGCTAGAGAAGGCAGGTTTTATCAGAGAAGTGAGATATACCAAATGGCTATCAAATGTTGTCATGGTAAAAAAGGCCAACGGGAAGTACAAAATGTGTATTGATTTCATTGACCTTAACAACGCTTGTCCAAAGGATAATTATCCCCCACCTAACATCTACAAACTTGTTGATTCTACCGCCTATCACGAGCTCATCAGCCTTATAGACATGGCTTCGAGGTATTACCAAATCCCCATGAAGAAAAAATATGAAGAAAAGACAAGTTTCATCACACACAAAGGCACCTACTGCTACAGGATGATGCCTTTCAACCTGAAGAACGCAGGGGCGACATTTCAGAGATTCATGAAACTCATATTCTAATATCTTATTGGGGAAATAGTAGAGGTATACATTGATAATGTCAACGTCAAGAGTAAGAAGAAGGAATATCACCCAACAAATCTGGAAAAGGTGTTTAAAGTTCTCAAGAACTTTAATATGGAAATAAACCCAGATAAATGCACCTTTGGGGTCATAGCTGGTAAGTTCTTAGGCTGTATGGTGTCCTGTAAAGGAATCAAAGAGATCCTAGAAAAAGTCCAAGCAATTGTCAACAGGCAACCTCCTAAAACAATCAAAGAGGTCCAAATCCTTAACGGAAGGATCACAGTGCTAGGAAGATTCATTTCAACCTCAACCAAAAGATGTTTACCATTCTACCACAGCCTCAGAAACATTAAGCAATTCAAATGGGGGGAATATTGTTAGCAGGCGCTTGACGACCTGAAAAAGTTCCTTACCTCATCGCCTCTAATTAGCCGGCCCATCCCTAATGAAACCTTGTTTTTATATCTTGCAGCATGCAAAGAAGCAATAGTGTCAGTACTCATCAGAGAAGAAGGATCGGAGCAGATGCCCATCTATTATGTCAGCAAAGCTCTGAGAGACGCAGAACTCCGGTACCCAAAGGTAGAAAAATTGGCAGTGGCGCTTGTCACTACCGCTGAAAGATTAAAATACTATTTCCAAATCTACCTAGTGGTAGTAAGGACTGACCTTCCTTTGAGAAAGCAATACAAAGGCCAAAGCTGTCAGGAAGGATGGTGAAGTGGTAGATGCAACTAGGCAACTATAGGATCAAGTATAAAGCAAGAAAGGCAATAAAAGCTCAAACTTTGGCAGATTTCATTGTAGAAAGCACCGGCGGGCCAAAAGTCACGATTTACAAGGCACAGCCATTGAAACTTTTTATTAACGGAGCAAAGAATGAGCATGGCTCAGGAACCAATATAATACTAAGAGGACCAGATAAAGTTACTATCAGGTATGGAGTACGAATTCATTTTGAAGCCATAAACAATGTAGCTGAGTATGAAACTTTGGTAATGAGACTAGCTTTAACAATAGAAGTCAGAGCAGAAGACCTCAAGATATTCAGTGATTCGTAACTAGTAGTAAACCAGGTTATAGGAAGCTTCCAGGTCAAGGATGAGGTGCTGAGCAAGTACCTAGCCATAGTCAAGGAGTTATTATCGATAGTTGAAATGGAGGGAGGACAATGGACCATCCAGCAGATTGATAGAAGTGAGAACATTGAGGCAGATCTCATTGCCAAGTCTGCGTCAGAAGGTGGACCAATATACCACAGTATGGAAATGAAGGAAGAACTACATTAGAGCAGTATAGACAGTCCCCACATATTCTTTATCCAAGAAAGAGATGATTGGATGACTCCAATAGTGGATTACATTGAACATGGTATCATCCTAGAAGATCCCTAAGAAGCCAACCGACGGATAAAGCAGGCAAGCAATTTTGCCCATTACAAAGGGGTATTGTACAAAACGTTAGTTTCACACCCATGTTGTCGGTGTGCTACCAGAGCTAAAGGAAGACAGATTTTTAAAGAAATCCATGAGGGGATCTGTGGAGCCCATTAGGGATACAAGACGATCAAAAGAAAAGCAGAGCTTCAAGGCTATTTCTGGCCAATAATAGAGGAAGATGCCAAGGAATTGGTGAAGAAATGTGATAAATGTCAAAGGCATGCCAACAAGATTCGTATACCAGCAACCAAAATAAAGTCAATCAATAGTCCCTGGCTATTCTCAACATAGGGGATGGACATACTCGGTCCTTTCCTAACTGTAGTAGGATAAAAGAAATTCATGTTAGTAGTTGTGGACCATTTCACCAAATGGATTGAAGCAGAGGCAGTGGCAACCATAACGACTGCCAAAGCAGAAGATTTCTATTTTAAGGAAGTCATGATAAGATTCAGGCTCCCACACACGCTCATCACAGACAACGGGAAGCAATTTGATTGTCAAAGATTCCATAATTTTTGCAAAAGAATAGAGATAGAGCACAGGTTTGGATCTGTATCATATCCCCAGACGAACGGCATGACTGAAGTCACCAACCGCAATCTTCTTACAGGACTGAAGAAGAGGCTTGATGAAGTAAAATATGGGCCGAAAGGACCACACCAAAGAAAGCCACTAGGGAAACTTCATTTAGCCTGGCATACAGGATGGAAGCGGTGGTACCAGTAGAATTGGGAGTCCCATCTTACAGGGTAGCCAACTATGATCCCAACTCTAATAATGAACAGATTATGATTTGTAAGGTGATGCTAGCAGAAAGGAGACAACAAGCTGCCGCCAGAGAGGAGGCTTACAGGAGACAAGCCGCTAGATATCATAATAAGAAATTCAGGCCAAGAGAGTTCAAAGAAGGAGAGCTAGTCCTGAAGAATGCTAAAATAAGCAGAGGCAATGCTGGTGTTGGGATACTTCAATGCAACTAGGAAGGACCCTATCAGATTTCAAGAGTAATGAGGAACAAAGCTTACTAGCTGACAAACATGGACGGTACTCCACTGCCGAGAGCTTGGAATGTTCAACATCTGAAAAAATATTATCAGTAGAATGTAACTTCCCTGAAAAATTAAATCAATGAACTGGCACTTTCCACAAATGTCTCTCTTTACTGCTTAGAGGCCCAAAGCCTCTCTAACGGGAACCTTACCCGTCACAAGGCAAGTGGGTCTAAAATAGACAATAACTTAGCCCTTAAGAGGTCCAAAATCTCTAACGGGAACCTTACCCATCACAAGGCAAGTGAGTCTAAAATAGATAATAACTTAGCCCTCAAAAGGCCCAAAACATCTCTAACGGGAACCTTGCCTGTCACAAGGCAAATGAGTCTGACATGGACAATAACTTAGCCCTTAAGAGGCCCAAAACCTCTCTAACAGGAATGTTACCCGTCACAAGGTAAGTGAGTCTGAAATAGACAATAACTTAGCCCTCAAGATGCCCAAAACCTCTCTAATGGGAACCATACCCATCACAAGGCAAGTGAGTCTGAAATAGATAAAAACTTAGCCCTCAAGAGGCCCAAAACCTCTAACGGGAACCTTACCTATCACAAGGTAAGTGAGTCTGAAATAGACAATAACTTAGCTTTCAAAAGGCCCAAAACCTCTCTAACGGGAACCTTACCTATCACAAGGTAAGCGAGTCTAAAATAGACAATAACAGCCCTCAAGAGGCCCAAAACATCTCTAACAGGAGCCTTACCCGTCATAAAACATGTAAATCAGAAATAAACTGACAAACCTAGCACCTTTCTCTAACGAAAATTATAATCAAATAGTAAGTGGAAAAGTATCGATAACCAGAATCCCTCTCAAAGAGATTTTGTCCGGCACAATATCGATCCATAATGCAAATGGCTAAATTAATGAAAAGTTAAAAGAGCCGGAAGCGAAAATGCGACATCTGAGAGTTTTCATCTCCATGAAAACGGTAATATGAAAAAAAAATAAAACTGCTATTTCAAACAAGATAAAGGAAACATTAAACAATTAAAAGTTGTAATTTGTAATCCTCTTGACAAATTTACATAATGTGCGTTAACCGAGAAAAAAGAACAGCTAACCAAGAAACAAATACAAGAATAAAAGTAAATCCCCACATAAGACTAGTTACAAAAAGACAAGACAAAGTTGCCAAAATCCAAGATAAGATTACCAAAATCCAAGATAAAGGAAGGACGCCATAATTAAGAACGAGACAGCCAAGATTCAAGACAAAGCCACTAAGATCCGAGACAAAGTTGCCAAAATCTAAGACAAACTCCAAGGTAAGGCGGCTAAGATCCAGGACAAAAGATCACCCCTCCAAAAGTTACAACACCATCGACAATGCCAAGGTAAAATAGATAAACGTAATAATTGATCATGCTAATATGACTTAGAGAACCCTGTTACAGATGCTGAGAGTATTATAGCCAAGGCATCAGGATAGGGGAATGCAGATGCTGAGAGTATTATAGCCAAGACGTCAGGACTGGGGAGCCTCCTTTATGTGACTGGAAGGGGTTGCTGGGAGAGAAAGCTTACGCCGGGTTGGAAGTTTGGAAGGGAGGTCACCAGACGCCAAAGCCTTTTTCTTAGCAGCTACAAGGTGAGCAAATTGCATATCCAACAAGTCGACGGCTTGGCATGTTAGCCCGGATGTTTTTTCAAATAACAGCCTTTCACCTCCGTCATAGTTTAAGTCAAACTCAGAATCACCATTTGACCAAGCTCTCAGATCCTATCTCCTTGCTCCTGGATGCAGTTTATGGCATCTTGAGTAGTCTCTAAATAGTATTTCCTCTCGGCAGTAAGAAGACTCTCAGAATGGTCTAACTTCCCTTCGAGGTCCTACACCTGGCCAGCTAAGCCCCTTTTCTCAGCTTCTAGCAGCTCTAGCTTATCCCTGGTGGCCTGTAAATCTCTTCTCAGGCAGACTATTTAATCATCACGTCTTCTCAAAGATCACTGAGCCTCCTCCTCGTGTAACAACAGATTGTCATATGTCCTCTGGAACTAAATATGGGTCACATTCATCTGATTATGAAGACCACCCATTGTCCCAGCATAATCCTAATGACCTTTCATTGTGCCAAGAGCCTATCATCTAAAAAAGTAAATGGCAATAAAGTAATGCACGGAAACAATAAGGATCAAAGATGAAAGACTATCGAAAGTAAACACCCACGAGGAAGCTTCCTGAAATAGTCATGGATGTGAAGTCCGACAAACTTCAAAAGATCGACCAGGAGACTCACCCGCTCAGCAGTAGAAAGATCAAATCCACCGTCAGAAATCTCAATGGCGTCAGATAGCTGCCGTTTCTCCATCTTGCTTGGGGACTGCAGACTTTTTTCCTTCTCTCGGTCCTTAGATTCTTTCTTCTTCTTCTTAGCAGCCTACTCGCCGAGTTAATCCCCACACCTCTTTCTACTGGTTTCGACTGGGGCCCATGAAGTGACAGCTTCGTCACGAGGACGGTCATAGTTGTCAGCCATTTCCTCCTCTTGCCTCACTAACTTGGCGACATTAGCTTGACTCATCAAATCTTTTAGATAGCCAAAATCCATAGTCGCTACCGCTATAAAAAAGAAACAGAAATAGCAGTAACAGACAATTGTTAGCAAAATATGTCAAAAGAATTAGAGAACCTTACCCACAGTAACCAAAGACACCGACATTTCGTTGTTAAGTTGGTGGTTAAATTACTAAAATGCCATTCTCTACGATTCTTTAGATATGTTCTGAAAAAAGATTTGACGTTCAACCTAGTGCTAGTGGTGGCAGCAAGCTCCCCCAACAGCTTCTGTGCAAATTTTTCTTCAGGAGAGGATTTGTCAGGGATGGGCAAAAGCTTAAAAAAGACCGTAGAGTCCGCGAAGTTCCAACTTGAGGGGAGACCTCCCAAGGACGGATGCTTCACTTAGAAAAAATTCAAACCCAAGGTCTTTACTAATTCCGGCAGGTTATCAATAAAAGGCTCGATGAGTCTTAACCGTCGAGAGCATAAAAGGAGAAATCCCTAACCTTTTAGTCATAATAAACAGCGATCGGAGATGGCTAAAGGTGAGACTGAACCTTGCCCTCTAAAGGACATCAGAAAGCACACAGATTTGACGGATAGAGTTGGGATGCAGTTGGCCAATTGGAAAATTGTACGTAGTACAGAGATCGATGAAAATCTCATCTAAAGGAAAACAGAGGCCAACATCCAGCTACTCTATTGCAACAACAGCCGACCCAGACTGATAAGTATCTAGATATGAACACTGGTTACTTAAAGTGAACAGTTCAAATCCGGCAGCAAAGCAGCTTTTGTAAGTTTTTATCTCAACCTCATTAATATAGTTGATATGCCTGGCAAAAGCTTGAGTGTGAGAATCGGCTTTAGTAGCCAGATTCTCATTGACAAGGGAAACAACTCTGAAGACGGTGTCAAGTTCCCGAGACACCTTGGGTGGACCCCCTGTATTTCGTGATGGGACTGCTTCACCCATCCTAGAAACCAAACCCCCTATATCCATGGACGCAATATTTACCGCAGAAATAGTGGATCTAACAATGTTCAGATCCCTAGGGTTGCCGGTCACTTCGCCCGGTAAAGACCCATGAGAACCACCACCACTGGCTGAAGACTTAAAATAACCTCTAGACACACTCTTAGCCATGAAAGCTTACCTTTTAAAAAAAATATGAATAAGGCGATGAAAAGTAGCAGTCCCTGATCGAGGCGGAGGAAATCACTCTCCGAGAACAAAACCAACAAAAGTAAAATGAAAGAAAATTTCCAGTACAGAACCACTATATATACTACTCCTTTGGCCTAAAAAACCAACACCAATGGTTCAGCGTCCAAAGGAATGAAAGGGCACTATAGTAAAATCATCCACCTCATTTAACGCTATAGTGGGAGAACGTGCTATGAAGGAAAACTTTACAACTACCTTAAGGGGAAAGCAGCGCCATATATGAAGAGCAAGCAAAGAGGCGCGAACATCCCAAAAGTCAGAAATGCAAGGGGGGGGAGCAAGATAACACCAAAAAACACACAAATGAATAAAAAATTTATTAATAAAATACGCCAAATTAAAAATACACATTATTACATAAAATTACACTCCCCGATTCCACCTCACTATCTTTTCGCCACACTCCCGGATTATGGACAACTTATCTATCTCCGAGAAAAAAGAAAAATCTCTGCCTAGAAACTTTTCTCGGCAAAGATCTCCTAGATAAACTTTCCCTTATCAACTCACCATTATCACGAGCAAGGAGAGCTTTATAATCATCTGTCTCTTGGCGGATACAAGCTAACTCAGATTGAGACGGCAACACCTCAGTCCTCTCAGGGACTGCTTGAAGCGGTGCAGTGCCCGTCACATTCAAACTATTGATAATAGGAGCGAGCTGGGCTCATGAATCCTCTAATTCCTTTTCCGAGATGGCTAGCTTCTCTTTAAGCTCAGCGTTCTCTGCCTGAATCTTCTCAAAGCTCGGCAAGACAGCATTGGCCGACTGAATTTGGGAATGAAGTTTAGACAAATTTTTTTCTAACTCAATTTTCTCCCCATCCAGTACTAACAACTTGTGATATGCTCGACGGCGGTGGCTATCTAACATCAACACGCCCTCCATCTCCTCCAGTTTATGGTTGATGATTCCCCAACATAAATTTTTGGGGGTATAATCTTCTCACCAACGGCTAGGCCCCCGACACTGAGAGATGAAATGCATCACCTAGTCGCTCACATGGGTATCCCGGTAGCTACTCTCTAGAGGAAGGTGAGCAAAGTCATCCTCATCCTCAATGGTAGCCTCAGAAGGCAGCCTTTTCCCAGATCTGCCTGCCTTGACAGTTCTTTTCCTTTTATCCCTTTGAACAGACAAAGCCCTATCAGGTGGAGGTGCCCTATCAGTAGCAATTCTGTTGGCAGAAGACCTAGCAAAGGTAGTTGGAGGGTTAGAAGATCCAACATTATGGACAATACTTTGGTCAATACCGGACTGATTTTCCCTAACACGGGATGCCTCTTCCCCACCAATGCGATATGCCTCAAGAGCAGTCTCCACCTTAGCAGCGACCAGCCTAGGGAAAGTAGTCACAGGGGAAGGCGCCACCTCTTCTCCCAAACCAGATGCCAACCCTAGACGAGAAGCTGTAAGAGGAGTCACCCCCTCTTTTGTTAGATCAAGCGAAGACCTAATTTTTTTCTTTCTCAAGAGATCTGGACATCCCAAGAAGCTCTTTTCGACTGGAGGCAGACAACCACCCTTCAATCCAATCTAAAGAATGATCGACGCGTTGATCACCACTTGCAGAGGGAATTTCCTTGGAAGAAGCTAGGGCATTCCAGAAGGATTGAAATTGGGGATATTTCATCAAGCTTTTCCCTATCCCAAGGTCAAAGTGATCTGATATTTTCTCACCGTCACAAAGAAGGCGGGCGACTCGAACCTACTCTGGATCCAGAACCAACTTGGGTTGTCTTGTAACCCCAGACGAACTCTCCTCCCTATGAAGATATGCCTGCATTAACTCTTTGGCAGAACGTTTGATCCACCAGATTGTCTTCTTTATTTTTTCATATAACACAAGTTCGTGAGGAGTCGAATTGTCGGCATGGCAGTTGGGAAGAGTGGATTTCCATTACTTAGGAAGGTCGTTAAAATCTGAATGCTTAATATAGGCGTAGAATTCTCTCTAAGAGGTCCCACCATCAGAATCCAAAGTAGTAAATGAAAAGGGCCTAGGCTTCAGTAAAACAAAGGCACTGGAGCCACAACGAGTTGGGTAGTAATGATGAAGAAGGCGGTCAGTCATCAGCAGTTCCTTTTATTCTGAAAAAAGCTATTGAAGCGCCAACAACAGACAAATTGTATTCAGATGCACTTGAGACAAGGGAACAATAAAATCCTGACAGAATGAAGAAACGATAAAAGGAGGCGAAAATCGTAAACCGGACCGAAGCTGCTCATGGTAAAAAACTATCTTCATGGGCCAAGAACTAATCAAAGCAGAAACATCACTGCCGCGACAAGATAGAGCAAAACCGGCAGGAATATGGTAAACGCAACGCCAACTTTCAAGATCGCCAGGCGTGGTGATACACTCCCAGGCATCCATTTTCAGACGAAGACTATTCCAATTAGGAGGATCAATATGAGCAAGCCTTATTGGTCTTGCCGTACTTTTCACTCAGGCCATAAAACGAAGCACGAAGCGGATAAAAATCTCTTCCGTTATAAAAGAAATCAAATAACAAGAGCCAAAGTGAAAAACACAGGTCTTCTTTAGAGTATTTAAGCATATCGATAGTTTCAAAATAGCACCATCCAACCCAACCCTGCATTCTAAACCCAACCCTATTTTCGCCTTTTCACACCTTTTTCAAACACTGTTCGCTCTCGCCCACATTTATTACTACACCCAAAGACATAAATGTCTACCTATACCGTTTCTCATGGGGAGGACTAGTGATAGAGTAGGCCCAAAAGCCCAACAAGACCCCAAAAGCAAGTTACACCAAACACTCTCTCACAGCTTCACTAGACACCTGATAACCCCTCAGGGTGACACGTCACATATAAGAATATTATAAATACCTGAAGATTCCACAGGTAAAGGATTCAAACTTTTAGCTTATTTATTACCTCATTTAATACAATCCTCTAACTTGAGCATTGGAGTAAGACCCGGGACCTTCGTCCTGTCTGACCAATCTTTTGCTTGTGTAGAACCAATCCAATAGAACTGTCGCGTCTCGAGTTATCCTGACTGATCCAATTGGCCATCCGGACGGCCCATACTCGAACCAGACTAGACCATATAATACTTCAAGCCCAGTAACACCTCAGCCCCAGCATCATCTAGTCGGCTCCATCAAGAATCATAACTTCAATTGGAAACTATTTGTTCAAACTATAAAAATTTAGATAAATAAGTACAATATCATAACTTGGGTTGAACTTTTCAATTTTGTCTGTAATTTTAAGTGAAAATAAGAATTTAAAGATT
>CANYLF013416488.1:0-14636 GCA_948193215.1 Bocquillonia castaneifolia
GAATAGGCATTGGTTTGCCATGTGGGTAAGGAGAATGCAAGGTTCTATGCAAGAAGGAAGAAGAACCCTTTCTAACCATGATGACAAAGAAAAATAAAGAAAATAATGTGCAGGAATTTTTTATGTAGAATGAAAAATATAGCTCTCTAATGCACTATTTTTAGGCATCAAAACCCAGATCCTACAACTCTAGGAAAACCTAATCCAAGTAATGCAAGGAAAAGCTTAACTTATCAGATAAGTAAAACAACTAATCATATAAGCAACTCCTTGTATCACTAGGAAAAACAATTAAACACAAATCCACATAGAGTTAGGAACTTCCCTTTTTGTTGCTTTTTCCCAAAATTCCCATAATATCCTTGTGTCCTTAGAATTCCCTATAAAAATAAAACAAAACACAACAATAATAATTAAAAAAATTTTGGCAAAAAAATATAAAAAATTCAAAATTTTTTTTTTCGAAAATTAAAATGAAAATAATAAAAACAACTATAAATCACTTAACTAGCATAACATACAACATTAAAGAAATTCAAAATACAAACAAAATACATAAAAGACATAGAAAGTAAAAGTGTGGGTTATCCTTCCCACTAGGGCTTTGTTTAACGTCTAGAGCTGGACGTAGTGATGCTTCAATTGCTTGAAAAGAAGGTTGGGGCTACGTAGTATGCTTTCGATCGTTGTCCATTTACTATAAACGGACGTTGTTAATTACCAATGATCTCAATGGCACCATTTCCCAACACCTTTGTGACTTTGAAAGGCCCGGAGCAGAACGTAATTTCCTTGGAAAGAGCTTGTACCTTGAGTTAAAAAGCAAAACTTATTGCCCAATATGAAAGTCTTTCCGAATCACATTCTTATCATGCCATACCTTTGTTCTCTCCTTATAAAGACGAGCACTATCATAAGATTCACGGCGAATTTCATCCAACTCCACCAAATCAAACAACCTCTTTTCACCCGTTGTTTTCAAGTCAAAGTTCAACTTTTTAATTGCCCAAAACGCACGATGCTCTAACTCCACGGGCAAATGACATGCTTTGCCATAGACAAGATGAAATGGAGACATACCAATGGGTGTCTTAAAGGCGGTGTGATACGCCCACAAGGCATCATCAAGTTTTAATGACCAATCCCTGCGTAAAGAATTGACCGTCTTTTACAAGATTTGCTTGATCTCCCTATTTGAAACTTCAACTTGTCCACTAGATTGAGAATGATATGGTATCTCTGTCTTGAATTTGCATCCATATTTCTCCAACAAGTCACAAAATTGATGATTTTGGAAGTGAATTCTATTGTCACTCAAAATCACTCTACCATCTCCAAACCTCGAAAAGATGTGTTTCTTAACAAACTTCACTACATCTTTTCCATTATTGGTAGGAAGAGCAGCGGCCTCCACCCATTTGGAAACATAATCAACCGCTACAAGAATGTATTGGTTTCTAAACGAAGATGGGAATGGACCCATGAAATCAAGTCCCCACACATCAAATATCTTCACCTCCAAAATTGACTTTTGCAGCATCTCTTGCTTCTTTTCGATGTTACCCGTCCATTGGCATTGATCACAAGTGGCAACAAAAGCTCATGTATCCTTAAACATAGTTGGCCAGTAAAACCCACATTATAGAATCTTTACGACCGTACGTTCTGCGCTATGATGTTCACCGACCGGTTCAGAATGGCAATGTTGAATTACACTTGGAACCTCAACTTTTGACACACAACGTCGGATAATGCCATCTGGAAACCTCTTGAATAACAAGGGATCATCCCACAAAAAGTCTTTTAAAGAAGCGAAAAAACGCTTCTTTTGCTGCGAAGTATAATCATGAGGCAAGGTATTAGAACACAAATAATTGACAATATCAGCATACCAAGGCCAATCAACTTTATTCACATTCCATAATGTCTCATCAGGAAATAATTCATTAATAGGTAAAGTTACTTCCCTCTCAGAATGCATTCTTGATAAGTGATCCGCCACCGTGTTCTTTATTCCCTTCTTGTCCTTGATTTCCAAATCAAATTCTTGTTGTAATAAGATTCATCTAATCAATCACGGCTTGGCATCCTTCTTTGCTAGCAAATACCTCCAAGCCGAATGGTCAGTAAAAACAGTTATTTTAGAACCTACAAGATAAGATCGAAATTTATCAAAAGCAAAGACAACAGTTAACAATTCTTTTTCAGTGGTTGCATAATTTACTTGAGCATCATTAAGTAACTTGCTAGCATAATAAATAACATGCAACTTCCCTTCTCTGCGTTGTCTCAACACGGCTCCTACGGTGTAGTCACTAGCATCACACATCAACTCGAATGGTAGCTCGTAATTTGGTGAAGTAATGATGGGTGCCGAAATCAGCTCCTTCCTTAATCTTTCAAAAGCTTTAACACAATCATCATCCATCTTGAAAGGAACATCCTTCCCAATAAGGCACACAAAGGATGAGTAATCTTAGAGAAATCCTTAATGAATCTCCTACAGAAATTCGCATGCCCAAGAAAGCTTTTAATATCCTTGACAGATGTAGGAATAGGAAGCTTCTCAATTGCTTCAATCTTTGAATGATCAACCTCAATCTCCTTTTCAGAAATCTTGTGCCCCAAGACTATACCCTTATGTACCATAAAGTGACATTTCTTCCAATTCAATGCCAAGTTAGCTTCCTCACATCTAGCTAAAACCCTCTCCAAATTCGCCAAACAAGTATCAAAAGAGTTGCCAAAAACACTAAAGTCATCCATGAAGATTTCAATAATGTCTTCGACCACATCGGAGAAGATAGCCATCATAAACCTTTGAAAAGTCGCGGGAGTATTACATAATCCAAATGGCATGCGTCTGAATGCAAATGTACCATAAGGACATGTAAATGTAGTCTTCTCTTTATCTAACGGGTCAATGGAGATTTGGTTGTAATCTGAATAGCCATCCAAGAAGTAATAGAACTTATAACCCACAAGGCGCTTAAGCATTTGATCAATGAAGGGTAAATGGAAGTGATCCTTGTGAGTTGCCGAATTAAGCTTCCTATAGTCAATGCATACACGCCAATCATTGACCGTTCGCATGGTAATCACCTCATTCTTTTTGTTAGTAACCACCATCATGCCTCCCTTCTTTGAAACCACTTGCACCGAACTGACCCACTTGCTATCTGAAACAGCATAAATGATTCCAGCATCAAGCAACTTAATCACTTCAGCCTTGACTACCTCCTTCATATTTGGATTAAGGCGTCTTTATGGTTGCATGGTCGGTTTATAATCCAACTCCATAAGAATTTTATGAGTACAAAAGGCTGGATTGATGCCTTTTATATCCCCCAAAGATTGAGCAAGTGCCTTGGGGTACTTCCATAGAAGCTCGATGATTTTTGCTCCTCATGCTTTATCAAATCCGACCACACAATGACCGGCAAGGTCTTTTCCTTATCTAGAAATAAATACTTCAAATGAGAAGGCAAAGGTGCAAGTTCTGGTTTGGAAGGTGTTGTAGGTTTTTTCTCCTTGGGAGGTCGATCAAAAGGTTCAAAGCTCTCCCTACGAACAAATCCTCACCCTTCTAGATATTGAGCTTGAGCCTTAAGCTCCTCATCATCATCCTGCATGTCAGAACTCAATTGGAAACAAGTTTCTAGATGATCATTAGATAATTCCTTAGCACATTGCAATTCCAATAAAGGATTAATCACATCAACCATAAAACAAGCATCTAAATCCTCTATGGAATCAAAATGTCTAGCAGCTTTCAACACATCAAATTCTTCCTTAGCATCCCCTAATTGCAAAGTTAATTTATCATTTTTCACATCAATTAAAGCACCCGCAATAGCTAAGAATGGACGTCCTAGAATAATAGGTACATTTATGTTCTCACCAATATCCATAACCAAGAAATCAATGGGAAAGTAAAATTTACCGACTTTCACAAGAACATCCTCAATGATTCCTTCAGGATAATTCACCGATCTATCAGCGAGTTGTAATGACACCCTTGTTGACTTCAATTCACCAATCTCCAACGTCCTAAACAAAGACAAAGGCATCAAGTTAATGCTAGCACCTAAATTACACAAACACTTATCAATAGTAAAAGAAATTGCATGGAATCCTAAAACTCCCTGGATCTTTCATCTTTGTAGGCAGCATAGAATGATTCTGAATTATGGCACTGCATTCTTCAGTTAAAGCTATAGTAGTTTTCTCCTCCAACATTTTCTTCCCACTCACAATTTCCTTCAAATATTTTGCATAAGAAGGTATTTGAGCAATGGCTTCAATGAAAGGGATGTTGATTTGAGTCTTCTTGAACATCTCCAAAAATTTGTTGAAGATCTCCTCATCCTTCCTTTTCTTTAGCCTTTAGGGAAGAGGAACCGGTGGTACAATAGGAGTAGTAATCACTTTATTCTCCCTAGGTTGCTCCACATGCATGCTTGGCTTCTTGCCATCCTCCTTAGGTGGCACTAAGTCTCCCTCCTTATCCCCTTGCTTTGTTGCATATGGTTCATCTAACACCTTGCCACTCCTCAATTGAATAGCCATCGTCGTCTTCTTAGGATTGACAACCATATTGCTAGGCAAAGCATCTTGAGGTCTTTCCTGCAATTGCTTAACTAGTTGTCCAACTTGTCACTCTAAATTTTGAATGGTGACTCCTTGTTTCTTCACAATAGTGTCTTGATTCGCCATATATTTGAGCACCATATCTTCAAAAGAAGGCTTGGCTGGTTTTTGAGGGGGTTGTTACACTTGTTGTTGAGGCGGCAATTGTTGATGTGGAGGTTGATATGGTTGCCTTGGTAGGAATCCAGGAGCTCCTTGTCGAAGTTGACTAGGCTGATTTGAATCCTTCCAAGCAAAGTTAAGGTGGCTGCGCCATCCTAAATTATAAGTATTGGAATACAGATCATTCCTAAGTTGACGGTCCCGTAATTGCCCACATAATTTACCTCCTCTGCATTCTGATTTCCATCATATGTGCAATTGGCATGCATGTTGACCACAGAAGTAGCAAGCTTCATTTGTAGGAGGATTAGGTTGACTTGGCTCTCTAGCTAACAATATTTTCACATGCTTAGTGAGATCAGCCACATGATTGAGTACTTCAGAAGATGATTGATCACTAGAATGATTCCTCCCATTCCTACCAGCTCTCATTTGTGAGTTAGTAATGAGCATCTTGAAGATATCCCACATCTCCTCAGAAGTCTTCTTACCCATACCAATACCGACATGAGTGTCCACCAAATTCTTCCCATTATCACTCAATCCATCATAAAAGAATGTCACGAAAAGATTAGCGGGGTATTGGTAATATGGCCATTGAGTCAGATAGCCTTGGAATCTATCCCAAGCTTTGTGGAAAAGTTCACCATCATTTTGGCAGAAAGTGCTGATCCTGGTTCGCAGCTCCGTAGTCTTGCCTTGAGAATAGTATTTGGTGATGAACTTCTTGTAGACATCATCCAAAGTCCGCGTAGAACCTTCAGGCAAGTTCATGAACCAAATTTTGGCTCTATCCTTCAATGCTAAAAGGATGCATCTCATCCACAGCTCAAGTTCTGGAACACCATTCAAAGGAAAAGTTACAATGACACTGCAAAATTCCCTAATAAAAGCTAATGCATCCTCGGATGGTAGATAATGGAAGTGTGGAATCTTGTTGAATTGAAGAGTCTTCAACTCATAATTCCTTACAGCAGCACTAAAAATAATACATGAAGGAGATGCATTAATAACAAGGCGTTGAATATCACGAAGATAGGCCCTATTATCGCCATTCCCTTGTGGTGGAACTCGTGGATTTCCTTGCGGTGGAATAAACCATTGTTTCCATCCATCTTATTGTGGAGGGTGTTGAACATTAACAATGGGGAGTAGTGGATCAACGACTACTTTGATGGGTGGATTAGCAGTACCATTGTTCCCATTGTTGCCACCGTTGTTGTTTACATTTCCACTTGTGGCTCAAAATTGAATGGCAACCCATAAAGTGGGTTATCTTGATTCCTTGGCTGACTCATCTCAAACAATTCAACTCTTTCTTTGATTCCGCTAGCTAACTTCTTTTGGTGAGTTGCTGAATGATTAGCTCGACACGTGCGTTCGATCTTAGGATTCAAAGGTTCTAACTCTAATGAATCAAATTTCTTTGATTGATTTCAAGTTATCATGCACTACCTGAAAAAAAATCAACACAATTACCAAATTCAGCAACTAAAAGTAAAAGAATAAATACACAATATGTCATCAAAAAATAACACTCCGTTGTCCCCGACAACGGCGCCAAAAACTTGACAACTCCCGCAAGTGTACAGAATAGTTGTAGTAATACTCGGAGTATGAGGTTGAATCCACAGGGACAAATGTGGAAATATTTCGATTATAGGAATAATTAACAAGAAATAAAAATGAAAACCCTTGAATTGATTTGGAATCATTTTAAACTAAATCAAACAAAGAATCAAAAATAAGTAATTAAACACAATAACAAAAACAATTAAGATTCACTGGAGTTCAGGATTTCATCTAGAGGGAGCAATTCAATTAACGATGTAAATTCATTCAAACAAGACTTTCCAAAAGTGTTTTAATCCTCCGTCGAGGTAGAAAAATGTATTTGAAACAATCAACTATGCTAATCTATCAATGCACACTGATTAACAATCAAATCCATGAAGCACATCTTTAAATTAAGTTTAGATTAATTGCCGTGTCCATATTAACATCTAAACAAGCTCAATTTCCAATTCCGAGTTACAACAATCCATCGATTCAATCATAAACCCTAACAAACATAGATCTAGGTGGCCAACCAAGAAATATGTTGATAAAGCACTTGAAAATTGAATTGAATGAAGAAACAATGAAAAACTATATTAAAATAGAGATTCAAACATCATTAATCGAATTACTCCCTTACTAGATTACATCCATCACTCTAGTAGGGGATTTAGTTCATAATCATAGTAAAAACCCAATAACAATCCATAACAATCAATAACAAAACTAAAATAAACATAATAGAAACAAAGGAAGAAGAACTTAGTCTTGGGAAGAACAAAGAAAGTTTGAATCTTCACAAATCTCTTGCAAATCCACCTTTGATCTTGAGAAAAGTAATGTTTCTAAGAGTTTTCTCTCCTAAATAACTTAAAATAAATGAGGCGTAACACCCAAAATAAGTCTAATAGAGTTATGTATATAGTGCATCTGAAAAATACCCAAAAACCCTAAAAAAAAATAAGAAAACCCGTGTGTTACAATAGCTGGTCGGCTGGGCATCATTGCCGGCTAGCCATAGGATTTTGGGGGTTTTTCTGGCAGTCCCGGCCAGCCCCAGAATTTTCATCCGTTTTCTCTAAAATTCAACCAGAACTAGCCAGGTGAAATTTCTGACTTTTCATGACCGTTTTGACTCCAAATTCACTCCAATTTGACTCATATGATCCTAACATTGAGAAACAACAAAATATAAACAAATAAGTGTGAAATCTACTCAAGTAGCAAAGAAATTGGACTTAAAACCAACGAATAAACAAGAACAACAACCGGTTATCAATAACCAATAAATTTATTGTTAGGAGAAATAATATATATATATAGTAAGTTTAAATTCAAGTGTATATGAATTATTTTACATTAAACTCATTGAAATACAAATCTTTTTGTTCCTTCCTCACGTGTTTCCAGTCGTGCCCATTAGGCCATAACATCTTCTGGAAGATGTGAGAAATCTCTCTAGAGACATTATTACTGGGTAGAATCTTATTCCTGTACACATAAAGACTTTATTTGTTAGCGGCGCATAAAAAAAGTAGAAATAATCAGATTTTTAACTTATATATGCATGCATGTAGAATATAAATAAATTTTTAATTTTACTAACCATTCATTATTGAAAGTAACCACTTTAAGAGTCCCATCAATCCTACCCACAGTCTGATAATCTCCTTCAGGATGTCCCAAAAAGGAAGGTGCAAACAGAGATGTTTGTGTAGCTGGAGCAGAAGAACTACTTGGAACAGTAGAGGAAGGAGCTGATGCTGAGGTAGATGCTGCTGAGGCAGATGCTGTAGGAGAGGAAGAAGAATACAGCGGAGCTGTAGTGGTCCCCAAAGCTGGAGAAGTAGAATGACCTGCTGCTGATGCTGATGCCACTGAGGCAGATGCTGCTAGAAAGGAAGAAGAATACGGCGGAGTTGTAGTGGTCCCCAAAGCTGGAGAAATAGAATGACCTGCTGCTGAAGAAGAAGCAGTTGTCCCAACTGCTACAGATGGATCGGAAGAGGTCATTGGAGCAGTGACTGTCATTAAAGCTAAAGATGTGAGTGGAGATGATGATGAAGAAAGAGTTGTGGTCATCCCAACTACTGGATACGATCTGAAAGTAATATCAGCAATGGATGTCCATAGTGGTGGATATGGTGGAATGAATGCACCTCGTCCTCTACCCGAATCGGATCTGCCCTGAGAACCTCTCGACTTCCCTGTTCCTTGCGTATCTGCAAATGAACAGACACAATATTTTCATAGGTTAGTAATATCACAATAAGCAATGTAACAATAAAGAAAAAAATGATAGAAAGCATATTTACTCAAATTTAATCAAAATCATCATTAAATTCATCATCAGGGTCAACTCCATCATTAGATTCATCAGTTGATGTTTCATATTCAATGCCTTCCTCATTATCTTTGACTTCATCATATAAATCCTCCAACTCTTCAGTTACTTCCGGATTAACGTTAGGTTCCTCATCAACCACATCAGCTTCAATAATTTGTACATGAGTTTGTTCATTGGGATCAATTTCAACTTGAAAAGGTGGTATAATTTGTTAAGATGTTGATGGTTCGAGCAAGTCAATATCAGAACGAGTAGTGACTTTACATATAGTTGACCAATTTGTTGTGTCCCTTCTTTTACTTGGATAAGTGCAAAAGTACACTTGATGAGCTTGTGCTACCAAGATAGAAGGTTCGCACTTGGCATATCTCTTTCTTGTGTGTACATCAACAATATTATATAGAGGGTGCACAATAGTCCGAATTAGGTGTAGGATCATACCACTCAAATTTGAACACAATAGTTCTTTTTAGTGGAAGACCAAGATACTCTAATTCTATTATCTCCTGTAAAACACCATATAAGTCATTTTCTGGGGTACTATAGTTTGTGCCTTTAATGCATACACCGCTGTTGATTGTGGATCGATCGCTACCATAACTGTTTGTGTGAAATTTGTATCCATTGACTACGTATCCATTATAAGTTTTGACTTTTCTTAATGGACTGTATGATAAACTAATCAGATATGGATTTGTTACCCTATTCACCCGATCCTGAACTTAAAACGTTTATAAATAAACAAGTTAATGCACAAGCTATATATGTTTTCGTTGCTTTCTATTTCAGTAATGTAATATAAGTTTAAGTTGGCTTTCATAAGTGGCAAACCATGATACAAACTCTGTATTAAGTTTAGAATCAATCTCTGCATCTGTGATATCTAGATTGAGATATTGCAATGCAATGGTATAGATCCTAAGACATTTAATAAAATGATTATATTAATTTCGTTATTGAAAGTAATAATTATGTTGAAAATTATGTATGATGTGTAATTAATTGACATCTTTCTGTATGTACTCCTCGATCTCTGGGCAATTCAGTAGCACGTAAAGCTTTACTGCATCGTACTCTACATCAGTTAGCATCCTTGTGGACTGATGACCAATGGCCCTCCCTCGATGCTTGAAAATTGAAAGCCGATTTTCATCACCATCATCTCCATCATTAACATCATCACACACTTCATTCCTTCGTTGTTTATTACTAATCGATGGTCCCTCTTCTTCAAAATAATAAGAAGCAAAGTTAGCAGGTTCTTCCATCAACTATGCATTAGCAATGGATCACTCGAGTCTGCTTTTATTTATGACTTTGCGCTTTAGTTTTCATAAGTATCTGAATAATAAAAATGAGGAATTAGTTGTTTGTAAGTCCTCTTATAAATCTACTTTGTTATAGTTTTTTACCTTTCAAATGGATACATCCATCGATACTGCACTGGGCCAGCTATAGAGGCTTCATATGCTAGATGCACTGGGAGATGTTCCATAGAATCAAAGAAACTTGGAGGAAATTCACATTCGAGTTTACATAAAATGATAGGAATTTCATCATCCATTCTCCTCAGTTCATCCTTCAAGAGAGATGTCTTAGTTAAATCTCTAAAAAACGAGCACAACTCTGTTATTGCCTCCCAAATTTTCTCAAGCAAAAATTCCCTTAGTGCAGTTGGTAACAGTCTCTGCATAAAGATATGACAGTCGTGGCTTTTCATCCCAAACATCCGTAACTTGTTAAAGTCAACACATCTTCCTAAATTCGATGCATAACCATCAGGTAACTTTAACGATTTAACCCACACACATAACTTTTGTTTAGCCTCTCGATCCAAAGCAAAATCTGCTTTCGGATAATTTCTAGTGGCTGGATCCTCGGCATACTTTGGATGTCGACATATATCATTCAATTCCTCTCGAGACTTTATAGTTTCTTTCATCCTTCCAGCGACATTGAGCATAGTGTTGAAAATATTATCAAACACATTTTTCTCTATGTGCATGACATCGAAATTATGTAGAACAAGGAGTTTGCTCCAGTAAGGCAAGTCCTAAAATATGCTCTTTTTGTTCCAACCACAATTCTTTGAAATATAACCATTAATTCTGTCAGCATCAACATCAATTACTTTCTTCAAACGATACCGATTCAACTCCTCCAAAATCTCATCTCCAGATCTAACACCTCAGAATTGTTTAGTCATCGTTTGACCATTCCTAAATCCATACCTACTATGATGAAAATCATGATCTAATGGTAAAAACTTATGGTGATTATCAAACCATGATTGCTTCCCACTAACAAGTAAAGTGAATGCATCAGAATCTTCTCCACAATATGGACATGCTTGCATCCCTATAGTGCTCCATCCATATAACATTGAATAAGCAGGAAAATCAATAATTGTCCACATCAATGCTGCTTTCATCTGGAAATTTTGCTTCTTAGATGTATCATAAGTCCGCACTCCATAGGACCAAAGATGATTTAATTCATCTATTAATGGTTGAAGAAATACATCCACCTTCGACTTGGGATTACATGGACCAGGAACTAGGATTGATAAGAATATGAACTCCTCTTTCATACACATTCTCGGGGGTAGGTTATAAGGAGTCAATATAACAGGCCATGAGGAATATTGTTGACCAGATTGACCGAATGGTTGAAAGCCATCTGAACAGAGTCCCAACCGAACATTCCGAACTTCATTAGCAAAATCAGGATAAGACTTATCCAAATGTTTCCAAGCAGGATAATCTGACGGATGACACATCTTCCCCTCTTCTTGCATATGTTCAGCATGCCACCTCATGTGTCCTGTAGTGGATTTTATACATACAACCGCTGTAACCTTGGAGTAATGGGAAAATAATGCATCTTCTTGTAAGAGACATTGACTTTTCTCTTTTTTGATCCTCGTCTTTGCGGTTTAAACCGTAAATGTTTACAAATCTTGCATTTGTCTAACTCACTGTCTTCTTTCCAGTAAAGCATGCAGTTATTATAACAACAATGAATTACTTCCACAGGCAATCCCAAGCCATGCACAAGCTTTTTAGCGCTCTAATAGTCATAAGACATTAAGTTAGGCTTCGGTATCATCTCTTGCATGAATTGACTGAAGTCATTATAAAGGCCCTCAAAAAATTGATACTGACACTTCATTTCCATCATTTTTCACAGAAGTAGACAAGGGTGAATGCATGTCATTCCCGTTCCAGACCTCCTGTTCAGCAGTATGCATCATGTCATAAAACCTTTGTGCTTTAGGATTAGGAGCCTCAACTTGCTCATATCCATTCTAGAAGGATCGAAATGAGGAATGAATTCAGGCCCAGCAGCATCCATAACATTCTCTGATAAGCATTAATATTGTCATCTAATGCACCCCTCACATCCTGATTAACATTCTTCACTTGTTTTGTGTATTGAATGTCTTCACTGTGAAAATTCCATATTTCATAATTTGGCATAACCCATACATCCCCAAATGTGTCTATACAATATCAACTGTGTGGAAGCTTTTGTTCTGACATTTAGTTAACATACATGGACACTTTAATTTATTCCCATCCTTACAATGAGGATGTTGTAACGCAAGATTAATGAATTCCCGCTCAACTCTATCCAACCAATCCGTAGAAGTCAATCCATTAACAACTCTTCCTTCGTACATCCAACTTTGATCTCCAGCCATTCTTCAAACCTTCAAAACAATCCAATGATCAATTACATGTAATTAATTGAATAATGTATTTAATATTTTATTTTCTTTAATTTAAGTGTTAAATGTTGTTGGGAAATTCGATTTTATGAATGCAACCTAATACACATCCACCCGCCATCCTCAATTGTTGTTTCCTTTAATGGTATGGCCCTAACCTATTTAAAAAAGTGTCATCAAAAAGTAGATAATGATTGCATGTGATTGTGTAAATTCTGTCAGCCTCCCGGCGTGGTTCTCCAAGTACACTATTGAAGATATATAAATAATAATGCAACCACTTATTTTACTAATGTGCATTATAATATATATATATATCCTAATGTGAACTCGGAGAACAAACAAGCCAAGAAGTACAACAATATTTACACAACACGCAATTAATTAAAACATGATCACACTTTAAAATGTCCTTTCATAAACTGTCCACAAGGACAATCTGGTGTATTAAATAAACTTTTTAAATACATTGGACGGGTATACTCTATGGTTAACTAAATGAATTGAAATGACAACTTTAATCATTTACAATGATGTAAATTTTAAATCGCAGCAAGAAGATGCAAACGACTCGGAGAAGCTTTATATATGTAAGTAATTAATTAGATAGATTTTCTAATAATTGATATTAGAAATCATTATGATTGTTTCGATGCAAGGACGATGCAATCGAAATTTGATTCATTGAAGTGAATATTAATTTATTCGTTGCAAGGAAGATGCAAACGGATATGAATTTCAAAAATTTTTACACTTTAAAACTTATTAAATGTAGTTCGATGCATTAGAATAACAATACGATATCTTTATTATTTTAGTCTTTAAATTATACAATTTTAATTTAACGAATTATTTATTTCTTTCACATATTTTGATTACAAGGAGGATGCAATCGAAAGATGAAGTGAATCCAATTATTTTTGTTTCACTTATAGTTTCTAACCTATTTCTAAATCTAACGAAAATTTGGCAGAATTTTCCCTCTAAATACACGTATCTCCCCAATAAATGGGACCATTTTTGCAAATTAAAATACATTTCTATATACACAACACATTGCTGGGCCTACCACAAAATACCAAGACTTTAATATCATCAATATCACAAACCTAATCTAGCAGTACATGCTTACAAATTATCAAATTCACAAACCTATTCTACCAGAACATGCATACATATATTGTGTTAACTTCACAAACTTAATATAGCATAACAAGAATATTTTATCCAACTCCCCAGCCTAATCAAGTTGAACATGCATAATATATATCTATATCAATATAATATAAATTAATCTTAGATCTATTATGTAACGCCTCTCCTTTTTAACTATTTTATACATATACTTAGTATGTGTATACTAAAAATATTTACTTAATCATATAATAATCTTTTTATATAAATTATTAAAATAAAATTTAATTGTTTAATACTCTTTGATAAATAAAATGATAAATAATATTATAATAATAAAACATTTTTCCCTAAGATCACCGGAGTAACCAAAAGTAACCTTCCATTCCTATTTGATTTTCCTGCAACACTAGATTATTGAGGAAAATAATGAGCTTGATGCGCAGTGAGAAAATAAGCATAAATATATAAATATACATATAACTATAATCAATTCATCATATTATTTTATATATGTATATGTACTTCCTCATTTACTGGCATCATATGCCATTTTATATCAATTTATTATAATATAAAAATATAATAAGCACATCAAACAAAATCACCACATATGGTATCTCACTATCATCTACTATATACATATATCACGTGATTATTGAATATTAATATTTAATATATCTGTCGATCTTATTTTCTCCTATAATATAATATTGTTTCATATTGTATTGCTTTATATATATATAATCAACGCATCACAATTCACATATATTAAGTATTTTATTTTCAACATTTATATCATAGTATTAACAACATACCATGATTGGCATCTTAACCGCAATATCTTTCACGACCATATCACATTATAACTATCACACTATCATTAACATAATCCAGTACAATTTCAATAACACACTCATTGACATATCAACTACATTGTTTTCCACAACCATCTCACAATATCATTCTCACATTATAATGACAATTCAACCATATTTCTAACATTTAATAATCATAATCACTTCACACCTCTCCATTCTCAATCAATCAAAATATCATCCACTGCACAATCATCTCAATTCTTTCAATTTCTCACAAATTCACAATTTATCAACA
>CANYLF013416739.1:0-12128 GCA_948193215.1 Bocquillonia castaneifolia
ATAAGTGAAAAATTATAAGAAAATAAAATTAGGGGATTAAATTTGTTTTTAGGAATTAGGGATTAAATTTTTTAAGATATAAATCATATTAAAATGAAATAAAATATTAGTAAAATGAGAAAAAATAAATTTATGTGAAGGGTCCAAGTAAAAAAAAGTGTAAGAAAAATAATCTATACATATACTAAAATAATTTTAAAAATTTAGGCGGGGCTAAAATCTAAAATCATAAAGGATTAGGATGTAAACTTTTTTTCACATGTGTACTAAAATGAGTAAAAAAAATTTGGGCCCCCTCACATAGCATGTGGCTCCGTTCTCGCCGAATAAGTGGATGCCGATGCCGACCAAGAAGGGATTTCTCAATTTTTGATATTTCAATTTTGCGTTTTGTTTCCTAATTTAGTTTTCCCTTTTGTTTCGGGTTTTGTTTTCTCTTTATTATGGTTCAAAATATAACTATTGATGCATGACGCGTACCACCGCAACCTTGATGCACACTCCATTTGGCATTGTAATTTGGAAAAGTACTTGTCCAAAAATTTTTTGGCCTAATTATCAAAAAAATACCTAAACTTTTCAACTTTTAATAATTATATCACGAATTTTCAATAATTACATAATAAATGCTAATCTATTAATATTTTTTCAAAAACACTTTGCGATCACTTTTTCGGCTTAAAAATATCACTGTAGCTTGTTTTTAGCTAAAAAATATCACTATAACTCGTCAGAATAATTTTTTTAATTTTTAAAAGACAAACTTACTTAAATATTACAAGTTGGTTACCTAAAAAAAACTAAAATGCACTTATTTATCTTGACTTATGTGTTGTAATTTTAGACTAAACATATACTTTTAAAAAATTAAAATTGTATATTTTGACTTTTAAAGTTAATACAATATTTAACTTACTAATTTAATTTTTTATTTCTCTTTTTAAAAATTGCTACAGTGAGTCATACAATTATTTTTTTTACCTGTTAAAGTGATTACAGTGTACTTTTGAAAAAGAATCGATAGATAAACATTTATTATGTAGTTATTGAAAATTTGTGATATAATTGTTAAAAGTAGAAAAGTTTAGGTATTTTTTGATAATTAGGTCTTTTTTTTAGCTATTGAGTTTTGAAAACCAATGTTACGGAAAAACAGGTAGTGCTTTTCTGAAAGACACCTGTTTTTAAAAATAATTTTGAAAAAAATTAAAAAAATCAAACAATTAATTCAAAAAAAATAAAAAATTGCCTTTGATCTTTGACAATGATGCCAAATAGACCCGCATAAGAGTTTAGTTAACCAGAGTTCACCTTACTAATGTTTCTATCAAAAGAGTGGCTTACATGTAACAGAAAACAATGAACCTTTGTTTATTTGAGTTAATTTAATGCTTAATTAAACTTCGAGGACAATCTTAGTAGTTTTTTTGTCATACTTTTCCCTATATTTTGTCCTTTGTCATTGGTTTTAATGAAATGAAAAATATAAAGGGTATATAAGTCCATAGATAGTGTACTAGAGTGCCATTATAAATGTATAGAATGGGAAAATCCTCACCTATTAGAGCATGGCCAATGCACATGCTATTTTTTATGCTATATTGGAGTCACATTTTGTGACTTAATACTAAATTTTAGCAATAGCACTCTAATTTGACACTACATTGGGATGCTCTCACAATTGTATTTACACAGACTAATGGTTAGTATCTATTAACTCATTAAAATTCTAATCAATCAATTAATTAATTATTATTTAACCAACAATTATCATCTCCTAGTTATATATGGATAGCTTATAATGAAAAAATTAGATGATACATTACAAAAACTAAAAATATTTACATTGGATTATAAAAACTCAACATTAATTATGGGTGAATAAAACCAAACAGAACTGAAAAACTAAAATGAAAATTTTCAATTTGATTTGAATGTCAAATTTTGAAAAATTAATTAAAATAATCAAATCAAATTAAAATTTTACTATAAAAAATTGAAAATCAGATTGAATTTACCAATTTCGGTTTAATTCAATTTGAGGGGTGAGTTAAAATTCGATTTGATTTAGTTTGTACTTAATGCTTACCCGCACTCACCATTGAGTTTGGATTAAAATATAGATCTTGATTCATGATGGATGGATCGAATATGTTCATATTTTTTTAGATTTAAAATAAATTATTTATATTTTTCTTGAAAATTTTGAAAAAGTGATTTAATTTTAATAAACATATATAATTGTATTATTAAAATTGTTTTTTTTATCACATATCTAAATATAAATTTAATTTTCACATTTTATAAAAAATAAAATAAATGTTTTTTAAAAAATACTCTACACACTTGGCAGTACGAGTAATTCTAGAGTTACTTTATTTTTAGATTTCTATGTTTTTTGTATGATGGGATGAAAGTGTTAACTATCCATGGAATGACAGTGTGAAAGTTTAAAAAAAAAAAAGTAATTCTAGAAGACATAATTGTCAAAAAAAAAATTCTAGAAGACATATAAGTGGGTAGATTCTATGGTGAGTTTACTTTGATTTTTGATCGGGGCATATTTGTATATGTCCAGAGCCTAAGCATCGTGGTTGTGATTAACCCAATCTCCTCCGTGATGACTAATGAGTTTTCAAAGAAAATTTTCAAACCTTCTGTTTCCAGGATCGCGGAGGTGATGCTACTCATCGTGGTCGTGATTCAATGAAAATTTGACAGTTTTTCAAAGCTCGTGGGGCCAATACTCTCAATCGCGCCCGTGATCAATGCCCAGATTTTAAAAAATATAGTCATTATTAGCCATTTCTGAACGTTGAAAAACGGCTAGTTTCGGTTTTCTTCTCTCTTTTTCTGCCACAAAGAGGTCCAAACATGCCTATATAAACCCCTTCAAGCATAAGGATGAAGATTTACTTCCTTTTTCACACATTCTAAGGCTTTTGCATAAATCTTTCTCTTCTACTCCTCCCTCTCAAGCCTTAAAATCTGTTTCTCTTTACCATTTCTTTACTTTTCTGCATTTTTTCATACAAAACATCACAATGGGAAAGAAAACTACAAGGGGAGAAGCACATAAGAGAGGTTTGGTGGATGATTTGGAGAAGTACCCAGAAAAGAAGATCTGTTACATTGGCTCCGATGAAGAAGATAGGCCAATTTGTGATATGATGGGCAAGACTTCAAAAGGACAATCTTCAACACCAAAAACCAAAGGAGAAACCTCCTAAAAAGCATGCCTCCAAACCCACTACAGGACAAACTTGGAAAACCACATCCAAGCCTACAACAAATCCTCCTTCACAAGCCTAAACACAACCTCAAGCTCCTCCTCAACCTAACCTTCACCAAGGAACCCTATGGGCGTTGCTCAATGATAAGGAAAGAGTGGAAATCCAGAGATTAGATGAAAAAGATTTAGAAACTAGGAGGATTCCCATAAAAACTCTTCAAGGTCTGGGGATCCATGATGAGATTGAGGGATACCTACAAAATTTAGGGTGGATAGAGTTTGCATGGCCTAATTACAATGGCTATAGAAACCTCACCTTAGAGTTCCTAACAACCTTCAAAGTGAACAAAAAATGTGGAGAAGGATCATGGGTCTTATGTTTGCCGCTTCAAGTTGTTTGGGAAGCTCTTCACTTTTCTCATAGCCAAGTGGAATGCCTACTTTAGGTTACTTTCCCATGGAATCATGAACTTCAATGAAAGCACAATGGACATGAAGGAGGTTTGGCAAGAGATTGCTTGCTTCGAAAAGTTATATGCGGCCATTCCCCCTCAAAATACTTCAAGAAACTTGGTCATTTTGTGCTTCATAAGATCATTGGGAACACTGTCTTTGCCAAAAAGGAGGGCAACAACAAAGTTACCCAAAAAGACCTTCTTTTCCTACAGTGCCATCTACAACAAACCCATCCAAACCGCCTACCTTTTCATTGACCACATTCTTGGGTTGACAACCAATAAGGGGTATGTTGTCCTTATTAGATCCTATATCACCCAAATTGCCTACTTCCTTGAGTTTGATCTCAAAATTCCTTAACTTTACCCTCTAAAAACCCAACTTGAACTTAGAAGAGGCTTAATGGAGAGTGACTTATTTGAAAAGAAAATTAAGATTGTGGCTAAGCAAGCGGATGGTACCTATAGGTACTTGGGTAGGGTGCTTGATTCAGTTAAAGAAAAAGAAAAGGAAGAAAAGAGAAAGGCCTTGGAGGAGGCAAGAAAGGCCAAAGCAGCAGAAGCGGAAGAAGTGGGAGAAGAAGGAGATGAAGAAGGGCCTAGCACAATTGGGGATGAAGTCCTTGATAGACTTAAAATGACTTTGGATAGGATGGACATTTAAGAAAATGGCTTGCTCACTTGTCTCAAAGGCTTGATGAGCAAGATGATGACTTGAACTCCATCCATGAAGATATCAAGGCCATCCATGCCAAACTCGACATCCCCCCATGTGATCACAATGTGACCGACCCATTGTGAAAAGTTTTTTCATTCATTTTCATGCATTTCATAACATCTTTTTCATTGCTTGCTCAATCTGTAATTTCTTGTTTATCTTAATGAAATGGATGTGTTTTTAAGCTTCATTGTCATTATCTTTAATGGTTCTTGCTTTCCCTATGCCTTACATTCATTATCTCTTATGCCTTAACCTTTTCTTTTGAGTTGACAAACGGGGAGAAAATATCCTGGTTCCTAATCCCTTGCTTGGATAAATGGACTGGATTGGATTGAGATTTTGAACTTAAAAATTTGACTTAAAGCATATTTGGTAAATATCTAAAACTTGTGTAAAACCCCTACCTTCGCTCTAACACCTTTTTTCTTGCTCTAGTAAGTTTCTTTAATGTTGCACAAGTTGAGGGGGATTAATTTCACTTAATACACATATCTGCTTAACACGTTTGTTCCTTAAATTAATTTTGGGTTGTCAAGCTCAAAAAGGAGGAGATTGTTGGCCTAAGTTCTTTCAATCTAACTTATTTTGAACTTAACAGCCTTTGTTAAGCGTTTAAACAAGTTCCCAAGTATGTAGCTCAAGCTTCAATAAGTAAAACAAGGATTGGCAAAGTGACCTATACATCACAGCCGCGATCAGGTCCATCACCCTCGTGATGACCTTATCGCCCCCGCGATGACCTTATTACCCCCATGATGACCTTATTGCCCCCGTGATCTACCTTCATCATGCCCAGGATCAAGTAGTCCAGAATGACCAAAGGTTCTGTAACTTTGGTCACACCCGAGACAAAGCTATCACCCTTGCGATCCAAGAAGTAGTAGGATCACTTCGAAGACAACGTTCAGGATAAATGGCTCGTGCCAGTGACCACAGGAATCACCCCCGTGACCCTTAAAAGGAATTGGATAAAAGAGTGTGAATCGCCCCCACAATATCTTTGACCACACCCACGATCCAGGTTCCACGAGACTTCTTCCAAGCCTTTCACCTGGCAGTTTCATCGCACCCACGATTAAGGTGATCACCTCCATGACCTTCACAAGAAACTAGCCATTGGAATATATTTGAATATCACGGCCGTGAAAAGGAAGATCGCCCCCACGACTTGACGTCCTACAGAGCATTAAATGCAGTTTTTGCTATCCATTAGAGACAACATTTTAGGTGTCTCTAACACCTATTTTTGGGTTTTATGGCTATAAATATCCATCATAAATGTATCTCAACTAAGCACACATATTCTTTGATAGCCAAACTCTTGCAATTTATTTTCTCATATTTATTTGTAATAAATTCTTGGTGAATTTATTATGTGTAGGTAGTTAGAACTCATTAGCATTAGTTGCTTGAGTTGAGTTATCTTTCTACCTTGTAAAAGTGTTAATCCTTGTGAGGATTGAGAAACACTTGGGTTGGGTTTGGTGTAAGCCTTAGTAAACACTAGGTTTGTGAGTTAGCCTTGTAAAACTCTTGTAAAGGTTTGGTGTTAGCCTTGGTAAATACTAAGTAGTGAGTTAACTTTTGTAAAACTCTCATTTGTATCCTCGGTGGATAGTGGAACCCCAAAGTTGGTCTTTGAAAAAAGTGGACGTAGGACTTGTTGTTTCCGAATCACTATAAACTACTTGTCTCCATTCTTGTAAAGTTTTAAATTTCTAATTCCGCACCAATTCACCCCCCTTGGTATTTCAGACAGAAAGATTTAAACAACATTAGTTACAAGGTCATAGACGAATACTCTAAATCTTGAATTGATTTAGGGCGTTAGAATTTGAAAATGGTTGGGGGCTATTTAAAATCTAACTCTCTTGAAAGGCAATGGAAATGTGTGACATATTTCATTTATTCAGAGCTATTAGACCATGATCCTGAATTCTTCTCGATTGGTAATGGAGATACATACTGATGTTTACAGAAATGCTTACTTTATTCTTTGAAAATAGTTACAAGGTTCCAAATACAATTCTTTAATGATGGTTACAAAGAGGGAATAAAGAGGGAAGTAGGGTTACAAGTTTGAAATTCTCAGTTTTCTCTTTATCTACTCTCCTATACTTCAAAGAAAAAACACGTGTCTCTAACTTGGAATCTATTCGTATTTATAGTGGGAAGGCTCTTACAAATTTAAATGAAATGCGTTCTAAATTCAAATTTATTTGTGCATGCCTTCTATTATTTATTTGTCCAGATCCGCCAAGATAAATACGAATGTGGATATGTATATGTTACATCAATATATGTAGATATGTATATGTATACATCTCTATATATAGATATGTATATGTATAGACATATATAGATATGTATATCTATACACATATATAAATACACACACACATAGATATACATAGGTCTACACATATATATCTGTGTATGTATGTGTGTGTGTGTGTGTGTGCATATCAAGACTTGAATCATGTAATAGACAACATCATTTTACTCATTGTGGCTAGTTTCTTTTATCATCTTTATACATTTGCATCTATTCATTTTTTTTTGTCAATTGGATAAACTAGTATGCACATATTTGTAAATATCATGCATATAAATTTCATGTTTAAAATCTCTTTTTTTCTATTTCGAAAAAATATTTTGTTTAGTTTTAATCTTTTTCTTCTTTTTTATATTCTCTAAAGTCATGACAAGTTCCACTCAGATGTACAGAAAATCATAACTATATAAGAATAAAATCGTTTAAAATTTTGAAAGGTAAGACATGATCCTTGGTTTGAGTGGAACTTATGATGACTTTAGAGAATATATAAAAAAAGAGAGAGAGTAAAACAAACATAATAATTTTTCTTAATAAAAAGAGGAGATTTTAAATATGAAATTTATATGCATGATATTAGAAAATATGTGCATACGAGATTATCAACTTGACAAAAAAATTAATAGGTGCAAATTTATAACAATGGTAAATAAGGAAAAAATAATAGCAGTACCATCAACAACATTCCATGCAACAAGTCACAATGAGTAATAATGATACTATCTATTATATGATTCACGTCTTTATTGATCCCTTAGCTTTCTTAACAGTTTAAATGCAATAAAATTTTATAAATTCAAAAAGAAAAGAATTTTGTTTTAGAAAAAGATAATAGAGGGTCGCTAAAGTAGAAGAAAAAAGAGAATTACAAAGAAATAAGAATATAGTAATAATAGCATGTTTTTTCAATAATATTGTGATAAGAATGGTTCTAAAAGGTCCTCTATTTATAGGGCATTAAAAGTTAGGTGGCCATAACATGTAAGGTAAGAAATTCTAAAATATATTTCCATTTTGTACCAATGATTTTTTGTACCATTTAAGTCATAAAACTTATACGTTTCGTGATTTTAACACACACACATACATAAAGAGAACTACTCCTGATGAATCACACAAAATAACTTGACAAACTTCTAGTATTTTTACAACTTATTATCAAAAAAATAAAATTATGTCTCATTATATAACCATTTTACAATGTGTGTGCGTGGAGTTATTATTGAAAATCGCTTTTAAGCCCAATTTTAAAATGAAAATATTTGACAATCACAATTTTTAAAACCTTTTAAAAGTTTAAAATTACCATTTCACCCTTCTTGATTTAAATTAATTTGATACACATAGCATTGTTGACTATTTTATTAGATTTGATTATAATTTTCTATTGTTAAATCAAACTTGTAATAATAATAATAATAATAATAATAATAATAACAACAACAACAACCACAACAACAACAACAACAACAATATGTTTTGAATATTAAAGTTATATAATTAATGATAAATTGAATTATTAAATTATTAAGAGAAAAATAACAAATAATCTTAGTGAAAAATTTTCTTTATCGTGAAATTTCATTATTGATTTTAATAAACATGAAGATAAAGTAGTTTTCTTTCTTTTACCATTTTCCTTCAACGTTAAGATACAAATATTAGTTGATTTTTTTACCCCCCCCCCAAAAAAAAAGTATGTGGTCGGAACAAATTTTTAGGGATGATTTAATAACAATAATTTAATTTTCTCTTACCGTAATACGTTCACAATCTTTCTAATAAGGTAATAGAAATCTCACAATCTTTCTAATAAGGTAATAGAAATCATTTGGTTAATAGTTGATGCAAATTTTCCTTAAAAGAAAATACAAACTAAGTTTAATTTTTTATTTGTTATATAGATCTTGATAAAACTATATAATTTGTCAATAGACCCACATTGAATTTATCCAGACCCCCACATGATATCTATTATTAGATGACACTTTGATTCATATAGTTAAAACGTCTTGATTATTTATGGTTAATTTACCGCTCCAGATGATTAGCATAATAGGTAAGAATATTAGGAATAATAGGTAAGAGCAACTACAACATGCACACTTTTACCTTGTAGAACGATATTTGAATATTCTCCATCAGGTTTGAATAACTTCTGAAGAAAATATCAATCTGTCGATCACTATAAATATTGTGTTTAATTTTCTTTTCCCTACTTTATTTACATTTTCATATTAAGGAAAAAAATATTGCGTAAAACTTCCAATGATATGAAACTTATTTATATTCAAAATTTAAATATGAGAAATATATACAATAAGTATTATGAAATATACAAGAGATACTTCAACAGGCCTCCTTCGAGTTGGAGCATAGATGTTGTTAAAGCCTAACTTGCAAAGTAATCGTTGAAAATGTGCATTGCCAAAAGTGTTCGTAAATATGTTAGAAACTTGATCAAAAGAATGAACATGCAAAGTGCATAGATCATTGGTGAGAATGTGATTACGAAGAAAATGCCATTCAATCTCAATATGTGTTGTTTGTTCATGAAAAACAAGATTGGCAGCAATGTGGAGCGTGACTTGATTATTAAAATACATAGTCATCCGTTTAGGCAAATGGACTTGGAAATCAAGAAGTGGAGATCATACCTAAAGTAACTCACTAGTGGCATTTGCCATAGCTCGGTACTCATCTTCAACGGAAGATCGTGAAATGGTTGATAGTTTCTTCGATTTCCAAGAAACCGGACTGTTCCCAAGGAAGACAATATAGCCTGTGGTAGAACGTCTCATTGTATGGCAACTATCCAAATCGAAGTCACTATATGTAGATAATTCAAAGATACTATAGGATGAAAAGAAAACTCCCTCCCAGGGGAACCTTTTACATATCAAAGAATTTGAAATTTTGCATTTAAATAAGGAGCTCGTGGACTTTGCATGAGTTGACTAAGAACTTTTACCAGATGTGTAATATCTGGTTAGGTAATATTGAGATAGAAAGTCTACCAATAAGGTGATGGTATTGTCCAAGCTTTTACAATGGTTCTCCTAGATAAGTTCTTAACCCATATGCTTGGAATCCATTGGAAAAGTTACCGATTGAGCTCCCAATAAACTAGCCTCATTCAGTAAGTCCAATGCATATATTTTGTTGATTCAAGATGATTCCATCTTTGTTACGAGCCACTTCAATGCCAAGGAAATATTTGAGATGAGCAAGATCCTTAATGCTAAAACTGGAGTCAAAATGTCATTTGATGTAAGCAATAAATCACTATTTTTCCTGAAATTACATCATCATCAACATACACAAGAATGACAGTGAAAGAGACTTTATGCAACCAGATCAAGAGAGAACTATCAGATGTTCATTGAATGATGAAAATTAAGGTTATGGTTGAAATTTTTATCCAAACCAAGTAAAAATTGCAATCCTTTTTCCATCCATTTCATCTGCTTGTATTCTTTCGCTGCCTCACATTTACAAGAAGGTAATGGACTACATGCTTCCATCTCTTTCCAATGAGTTTTGAATTTCATAAAGTATTGAGTGATACTCTACCCTTCTTCTTGTGCTAGATTGGAAATATTCTTTTTGATCTATAACAACATAGGAGCATTACTTTGTCTCGAACATTCACATAAATTCACTCCAAAATATTTTGAGTAGTGTCAGTGTAAGCCAAACTCCCTTGAATCTCCTTAGTTAAGAAGTTATCGATCCAAGCCTTCACCATGGAGTCATTTTTCTGCCATATCAGAAAATCATCACTTGTTTCATCTGGTTTTGTTAATTTTTCATCAACAAAACTAGCCTTGCCTTTCACAAATAATTTTGTTTACATGGAACTCTTTTGAGTAGTAAAATTGTCACCCACAAATTGGTTTTGGACAAAAATAAGTCTAGAGGGTGATTTGTTGAATGCAAGACATATGGGTCCAATGTGTGTTGTGGTTTGCCAGCCTCACCATCCTCCTTCCCCCCTTTGTTGTATTGTCTTTTGTCATCTTTTATGGTTTTTGATTACAGATGAATTATTACTACTTTGATACCATAAGGAAAAATATTGGATAAAACTTTCAATGATATTAGGTATTACCAATGTTATATATATATAGACACATACACACACACACACATCTAGCCGCCTCCATCTTTTTTTCTTTGAAAAAAGTCTTTGCTCTTTTCTTGTTTGGGGCTGGCATCGGCTCTTTCACTGACAATAAACCCCCTTTTAGATATATTTTATTTTGTTTATTTCAATAAATTGGATGCTTTCATCCTTTAGTATAGGCTTGTTCTCTCTTTATAAGAGTTTTGATTGTCTACTCTTATATGGGAGTCTTTTTTCTCCTCTTTCTATGGGAGTTCAATCCAATCTGTCATGGATCAAGGATTGCAGGTTGCAGGGGATCGATATTAAGTTGGATTGTGTTAATATGGTAAAGGCAATCGAAGGTCAAGAGGAAGATAGATCAAAATTTTGTTTGTTAATTTCTGATTATAGAATGATTTTTTAAAGAAATAGAGGGTTGTACTCTTTCCTTTGTTCATTGATCTGCGAATACGCTTACTCATAGGCTAGTCAGAGCATCGTTTTTTTTGTTAGATCCTTAGAAATGTTTGATTTCTTTTGATTTATTGCAATGATATTATGGTTTTTTAAAAAATATATAGACACACACACACACACACATACATGAACAAAACTTGTTCCAAAAGATAAGAAGACAATTTTGGTAACTAACTATGTAATAGCCTAATAATGTGGTAACTAAAACAACCCTACTTGTATGTAGAAAATACAAGAAATATATACAATAAATATTATAAAAAAATACGGAGATTTTTCAACACATATTGATCGAGTTTGATTGCAATTGGTTGGTTATTTGTTTGCTTTACTTGTTTGCTTAATAGTCATTTATTTAATCTTTAACTATTGTATTTATCCTTGCATTTAAGTAATTGAATCGCTTCCGTTATTTGATTGAAAGTTTTAATTTAGGCACTTAAGTTTTATTTGATAACATCCAATTCACCCCTTCTTTATTGCCATAGGGATTTCAAACCTTTTCAATTAAAAAGGAATAGAAAAATGGACAATTATACAAAGAAAAAGCATTTTAAATTTATTTCGGTGTGAAGAATATTGAAATTATGTGGATAAGAATCTATGAAAGGTTAAAGGATGAGAAGATCTTAAATTTAAATGAGTGAATACAAAAGGCAATCATATAAAGAAAAAAAAGTAGAGATAGAGAAGAAATGATCTTGTATATACTAGACCATCAAGTTCTAATCTTAAAGATCAAATATTAATAATGTTTTAAAAAAACACTAAACACAATACACACACATATGTGCTAAATG
>CANYLF013417146.1:0-14122 GCA_948193215.1 Bocquillonia castaneifolia
CTATTTATTTCACATCAAGCAATAAAAAGAGAAAAGATCACCATCCATCCAAACTGAATGCTATTAAGCTCATTTGTAGGACCGCTCTTAAGCCATACAGCAGCTGCACTGGATTGATTATTTGACACCTTAGGACTGCGCACGTTTATTCTAGCTCGAACTCCATAATAAGTATTATATGTAGCATCTTGTGTAGAAACCGTAGCAAACTACAAAAAATAAATAATTACTATTACTTTAAGAATAAACATGACGTTGAATATATGGAGAGAACTCTATTTGACACTCACATGATATCCTGAATTGTAGTTGGATGATTTATGCAATAATTTTGATACATCATTCAAAAGTAACAATTGTTCTTTCGTGGTTCTTGGGATGGGAACACTTCCTTGAGGACAAGACACTTTTCCAAATAATGAGACTTCAGATGCAACTTTATCTTCCCCGTTGATCATTTCTGTAGGAAATGTACTAGGTTTCATCTGCATACCCTAATTAGCATAGATCTCGCTTGATAATAAGAAAGAGAAAAGGAAATGATTTCTCATCAAATACCTGAATTGTATGATTTTTCAGCAGAGGATGATCAAAGGCAGGTTGTTGATATATATCTATACAATCAATAACACTCCCATCTTCATCCTATCAATGTATTCTTCAATTAGTGACTAAATCTATCAATAGCTAATGTTGATTGTATAAATAAAAGAATAAAATAGTTTGTCACAGAAAACCTGAATGCTCTTCATAGGTGGTTTGTTAAGTTTATTAATATTGCTTTCGATTTTCAATGCACTAACTTCATGTTTGCCTTCGCTTCCAAGATTAATAGCAAAACCTAAAATGGTACCTAATAACATTGATGCAATGATTTCTTTCATTTTCATTCTATATTGAACTTCGGATTGCACAATATAAAGTAATAATCTATGGCTTTTCTATATTTCTAAATAAAATTCAGCTTTTATATGTTGATTACTCTTTTGAAATTTGTTGGTATACATTTTTTGTTAACTTCTCCATCTACTACAATCAAATCCATCATTAACAATTTTAGATATTTTAAGATATGCCTTTATTTATTATTATATTTCATTGCTTTAAAAAGAAAGGAGAATCCAAGTCATAATGACTTAAAGTTTGGAGTTACTTTATATTGATAAAATGTATACTTTTTCATTGAGGGAAAAAAATAAATTTAGAAACTAATTGTTTCTTACTTTTAGGATGAAATTTTTAATTTGTGTCACATTTCAATTTTTGAACATATTTTTGCTGTTCTTGATTAAATATTATTTGAATTAAATCAAAGTAAAAATAGACTTTAAAATAGAATTACATATTAAGTAAAATAGAAATGGAAAAATCCTTCTATACTTGTGAGATGGTTGTTGTGTGATGCACACCGTGTAAGAAAGAAGGAGGTCTTTGATGATTTTCTTGTTAGGAGATTATGGCCCGACTTGGATTTTGCTTATTCTTTTGTGCCTTCGGTTAGTTCCTCAGGGGGTTTGTGTTTTATCTGGAACAATAAATTAATTAATGCTCCTATTTTCACTTTGGGTGATCATTTTATGTGCATGGATTTTCTTTGGGAAGATCAATTCTTAAGGGTTTTCAATCTTTATGCTAGCAATATTGCGGAGGAGCGAAATATTTTTTGGGATTCTATTGCTCATTTTTACCATTACCATGGTTCTATTATCTGTGTTGGTGATTTCAATGAGGATTGGGGCCCGCATGAGAGGTTTAATTATTTTGCTTTCTCTCCTTCCATGTTTGTTTTCTAGGATTTTGTTAATTCTTCTAATTTGATTGATATGCCTCTTCAAGGTAGTTTCTTCATATGGCAGAATTCTTTCTCTAGGTCAAAGCTTGATAGATGCTTACTTTCTTCTTCTTCTAGTGCTCTTTGGCCACGTGCTTCCCTTCGTGCTCTTTCCAGGAGATACTCTGATATGTTCCTTTGCTCTTTTGCTCTATGGAAGAGGTTGATTGGGTACCAAAGCCCTCCTGATCTATTGATGTTTGGTGGGAACATAAAGATTTCCACTCTTTTATTTCTCACTCGTGGTAGGAGATCTTATCTGATCATGGGTTAGCCTCTTTGGTGATTAAATTCCATTTTTGGAGAGATAAGATTAGAAAATGGAATAACGAGGTTTTTGGGATGCTCAAGCATAATTTAGATGAAGCTCAGGTTAAGTTGGATGCTTTTGAGAGGGTGATTCAGGATCGGAGCAAGATATTTCTCATCTTCAGACTCTTAAATTGGAGGTGTAGAAATGGCATAAATTCAATGAATCTTTATGGAAACAGAAGTCCCGATCTAGATGGGTGAAAATGGGGGATCAAACATGAGTTTTTTCCATACTTTGTCTTTGGCTCATTATAGACATAATCACATTGCTTCCTTACATTTGAATGATTTGGTTCTCAGTGCGAAGGATGACATTCGGAAGGCTATTTTTGATTACTTTAGCAATCTTTTTAGGAAACAAGTAGAGATCCCTTTTTCTCTATAAGGTTTCGGCTGGTTCTCTAGTCTTCAAAGGGAGGATGCCAATTCCCTTATTGCTCCCTTTTCCATAGATGAAGTGGATTATTCTTTGAATTATTGTGATAGTGGTAAAGCACCGGGGCTAGATGGTTTTAATTACTTCTTCTATAAGAAGGGTTGGCATCTCATCAAAGAGGAGGTCTTCTCTGTGTTTCAGACTTTTTATGATTCCCATGTTCTCCCTCCTAGTATTAATAGTTCTTTTATGGTGCTTATTTTGAAGACTCCAGAGGCCTCTGAACTTAGAGATTTTCATCCTATCAGTCTGCTGAATGGCATTTATAAGCTTCTGTCTAAATTGCTCTCTCATAGGCTCACCCGAGTTCTTCCTTCGGTGATCTCAGAATACCAACATGCTTTCATTCGGGGATGTAGTATCCATGAATGCTCAATGGTGGCATTTGAGATGATACAATTGATGAGAAAAAGGAATCAAAGACTTCTTATGGTTAAACTTGTAACATCCTCATAATCAATTACATGCATTAGTATTTAATTAGCATCATTAATATATTTAATTTTGTTAATTGTAGATCATTAATTAATTTTCATGTGCATGAAGGGTGAGATTGTCGATAATAAAAGTTGTGAGAATGTTGTTGGTAGTGTTAGATTGTTTGGGGGTGGAATTGAAAGTTTTCTTTAATTTGGATTAAAAGTCAAAGTTGCTTTTCATGAACCAATAAGAAAATTTCAAACCTTATTAATAAAAGAAAAATGAAATTCTTATGGGATAAGAAGGGGGTCTTGGTGGAGTTAGTGGGATTTGTAGAGAATGGTAAGAGTAGAAAAAGAAGAGGAAGAAAGGAAGAGGAAAATAAGAAGAAAAGGAGAAGAAAAGAAGAAGAGGTTTAATTAATTAGTAAGTTTTCTTTAATTAATTGTTGTTAATTGATATTAATTGGTTTAATTATGTAATTGAGAGTTAGGTTTTGAGAGGTTTTTGGGGGGTTTTTGATTAAAATTGTTTAAACATGTAATTAATGATTTTGGAAGAGATATTTGAGTATTAATTGTGTGTTTTGATATTGAATTGTTGATTTAAATGGATAATTATGTTTAGGGAAGTTCCAAAGGCAAAAAGTATTAGAGAAACGAGGATTAATTGGTGTTCTTTATGTATTGTAAGTAAATAGCTATTAATACTAATTATATGATTTAATTATGTGTCTTGATTGATTTAATTAAATTCTATAGTGATACTTAATGTTTGGATGAGTAAAATTGTTGTTATGATTGAAGCATGTGAAATGGTTTAATGAAAGTGAAATTAATTGTGATTTATTGTGAAGTGAGATTAGGATATGAAATTGTTTGAGAATAATGGATTAATTTGTGCTTGAATTATAAAATAGAGGATGGATGAGTAATTGAGATGGAATTGAATGATTTATAAGTGGAATGAGATGAGATGGTTGAGAAATGAGAATTTTGTGATGAAATTGTTGAGAAAGGGTATTGAATTGAGAAGCATTGAATGTGATTGGTTGGTATGATGAAATGGTTTGATTGTTATTGGAATGAAATGATTGTTTGATTGATTATTGTGATGGAGTGGCTGTTTGATCAATTGTTGAGATGTAATGATTGTTGATTGATTTCTTGTAGTGAAATGGTTGTTGATTGGTTGTTTGACGGATTGTTGTGATGAAATGGTTGTTGATTGATTGTTTGTGATGAAATGGTTTGATTGATTGTTGAGATGAAATGGTTGTTGATTGGTTGTTGTGATGAATTGGTTGTTGTGTGATTATTGTGATGAATTATTTGTGTTTGGCTTGGTAATGAGCTTGATTGTCTAAGTGTTTGGTTAGGAATTGGTAACCCAAGTGTTGAGATTGATATTATGAATTGTGATAAACCCCTAGAAAATTGAAAAGGGAAAAGGGGAAATGAAATGAATTGTGATAAACCCCTAGAAAAGTGGAAATGAAATGAATTATGATAAACCCCTAGAAAAGTGAAGAGGGGAATTGAAATGAAAAAGATGTGAATTATGATAATGAAAAAGATGTGAATTATTGAAGAGATGTGATCGGGTTACTATTCTTTGAACCATTCATTTAGATAGTTTATCTAATTATCAAGGTTGATTGTAAATTATGAAGTGTGAATTGTGATTTGAAATTGAGAATTGTGATTTGTGACTTGTAAATTATTTATTGTAATTTGGGAGTGGAGTTTGATGGTGTGGTGAAAGTGTTATTTATTTTGATGAGGTCTCGAACCTATTGAGATTGTGTTGATGAGTTTGGAAATTTTGAAATGATAGATGTGAAGTTCTATGATAGATTGACAAGTTGTGATTTTGTGAAATTTGGTGGTTCAATATGATATTATATATATTTAAGTTTGATGATCTATACATATATAAATGTGTGTGTATATATTGTGGTTACTATTAGCGGCTATTTATTTACTGAGTTGCCAGCTCACTCCTTGGCAGTATTTTTTAGGTTGATGATAGCATGGTGATCTTGGAAGTTTGTGTGCATTGTTGCAGTAGAAGTTTTAAGGTTGGCCAATGGATGATTATGAACATGTTTAATGCATTTTTGCCTTGTATGTATAGGAATGTTGAGAGTTTTGAGATGGATATGTATACATGTATTTGTATAGTTTGAAAGATGATGCGTATAAAGCTATTTTAGTATCAACATATGTTATTGAGATTTTAAACTTTTTTTTTGATATGTTTATACTATGATTTTTAATGTGTGGAAAAGCTTGTTACAAGTATATATATTGGTTTCAATCCTGTTAGGATCTATTTTTACTAAGAAAAGTTGAAAATTTTGTTTTAACACTTTGATTTTTATTAAAATTTTCGTGTGGTGATTTTTAGCCTTGCAACGACCGTTTCAAAGGACATAACGCCCGTTGCACATGGGTTCAGCTCGTGTCATTCTCGAAAACTTTCAAAAATTTTGGTGCACTTCACAACGACCATTGTAACCTTCGCAATGACCGTTATGATAGGTGCAACGAACATTGCTTAAATTTTTTTTTAATTCTTATATTAAGGATTTGGACAAAAATTTCTTATCATTATTAGTATTTTTATCTGTTTTGTTTTAAAATTTAGGGTGTTACAAAACTGGACTTCCAAAAGGCTTTTGACATGTATCTTGGTCCTTTCTTTTTTTATGATGCAGGTTATGAATTTTCCTGCAAACTAGATCTCTTGGATGCATACTTGCTTAACTACGGCATCTACTTCAATTTTAATCAATGGCAGCCCCTCTAATCCCTTCAACTTACATCATGGTGTTAGGCAAGGTGATCCTATCTCTCCCTTCCTTTTTGTTATTACAGTTGAAGGATTATATAGAATTTTGGCTAAGTCTAGAGATTTGAATTTCATTTTGGGGATTACTTTGGATGAAGAATCTAAGGAGTTGTCTATTTTGCAATTTGGTGACAATACAATGGTTTTCTTGCCTATGATCTTGATATGCTAGATTCTTTAATTCAGATTTTGCGTTGTTTTGAGGCAATCTCTGGATTAAAGATAAATTACCATAAAAGCTCCATCATTGGCATTAATGTGGATTCTGCTTCTTTGGAGTTGGCTACTTTTAGAAGTGGTTGTAAGGTTGATAACCTTCCGATTAAGTATCTTGGGCTCCCTCTTACTACTAGAGTTCTTTCTTCTTCGGTTTGGGACCCGATTATTTCCAAGTTCAAAGTAAGGCTTTCTATGTGGCGAGGAAACCTCCTTTCTAAAGCCAGTAGGCTTGTCCTTATCAAATCTGTCTTAGACAACCTCCTAGTCTTTTTTATGTCTCTCTTTCAAATGCCGGTGATTGTTCAAAGAAAGTTGGAAGGCTATATGACTCATTTTCTTTGGGAAGGAAATCATGATTCAAAGAGCATCTGTAATGTTTTATGGCAGGCTATTTGTAAACCTATGTCAAGAATAAAGTTCTTCTTCTCAAGTGGTTCTAGAAGCTTAGAACTTATCGTAAGGGCCTTTGGCGTAGAGTTATTTATGTTTCCTCAAATATTTTTGAGTTATCTTCTTTCAATATGGAGCATAACTCTTCCCTTTCATCTCTTTAGAGAAGCATTTATAAAGGATCTTTTGCTATTGAGGAGGTCAGAAACATTTTTCTCTCGGGGCTGGTTGCGAAAATTGGAGAGGGTAGTTTGGTCTTGTTCTAGCATGACTGCTAGCTTGGGTCGGAACCCTTGTGTTCTCGCTACCATGTTCTTTTTCAGCTGTGCAGGAATAAGCTTCTGACAATCCATAACTTCTACACTTCAGGCCTGCAATTGGCTCATCGGGTGAAGGCGAATGAGCTAGCGGTTTACAATGATTTTTAGCTACATGGGCATGCTTTTCCACGTCCTTAGGCCATGCAGCATACTGGTACCGACGTGTTCCTTTGGCATGCAGGTTGCTACAAGATGGCCGATTTTGTTAATCCCTTTTTGGGCAATTCCTCTTCTGATTTTCAGTTTGCAATTATTTGGAAATCTCTTGCTCCTCCTAAGGTAAAGTTTTTCCTTTGGCAAGCTGTTTTAAATAGAATTGCTTCTGGTTCCTTCCTTGTTGCTCGAAACATCATTCCAGTGGATAGTAGTCTTTGTGGTGTTTGTGGGGATGTGGAGAATGCTAATCATATTTTAATTCATTGTGTTGTGGCTTGGAGGCTTTGGAATTCTTTTTTAGCCAAAATGGACGTCTCTTGGGGGATGCTTGGATTGTTGATTCAACTCTTGGAGCAATGGCCTTTTGTTGTTCTGTCTACACGAAACAGGAAATTGTGGTGTTTAATTGGATTCCTCATTTTATGGGAGCTTTGGATTGCTGGGAACCCACGTATTTTTAATGGTCATATTGTAGATATGGATTCTCTTCTCTTCTCTTTTCTTGTATTTCTAGAGGTGTTTTTATTTTTTGAACTTTTAATTCGGACTTTGTGTACTCTGGACAGGATGTTTTCAGGACGCTCGCTTGTATTTTCTTGGATTTTTAGGCTCTTTCTTGAAACTGTAGCCTTTAGTGTGTGAAAGTTTTTTTAAGCTTTAAAGGTCTTGCCTCCTTTTGAAGCTTTAATAATATTTTCAAATACCAAAAAAAACAAAGAAACCTCTAACTGATAAAAAAAATAATCAGAGAGTTAATTATTAAAATTAATGACTATTATTAGAAATTCCAAATCGACAAGAGAAATTGGATCCTAACTATGAAAAGTAAAATAAGCTAATTGCATTAATCTCAAATTGATGTACAAGAGAGTGTTGAGAAAATCGGATTGGATAGAGCAAGACTGTCACGACCCGAACCCGAGTCGGACTGGCACTAGGGAATGGGTAGGCTTAAGGCCACCAAAACCCGTAGTAAGCCTAACACAAATACCATTTAAACCAATCTCTTATTAACATACTATGTATAACTTTAATTAGAATTCGATAAGCATTAATCGTAAGTAATAAATATATAAAAATCAAAAAATAATTATAAATCCAAAATAACACTTGAATAATGTAATTAACATCACTATCTTAAACAACTGCGGAGTAACTAGAATTAAGAATAATAGTAATATACATAATAAATTATAAACCTTGCGGAAGAAGAAAGTGCAAGGGGAACCATCACAAAATTGTCTGACTCTGAAGAATAACCTGGAAAAAATATAATTGAGGGGAGTCAGACCTCACCGAGTGAATTAATATTATATCTATATTATACCAACTAAATCACAGAGTCATAAAACATATATATATATAACCTGCAATCCACACGAATGAATTCCAAACAAATTTCACAATCATACAACCATACAAGGATGGAGGACTGAAATAAAACTCCTAACAGACTTCTATCCCAAAACCTAAATCACATCACTTGCCTTATATCCACACGGGTCTTTTATTCCAAAATACAGTATCTGGCGCCTGGGAAGCCCTCACCAAGAAAGCCCCAGAAGATAAAAGCTACTGCCACCCGGGAAGCCCTCACCGAGCAAGTCGCAGTGCAACCAAATAAAAGGATCGGCGCCCGAGAAACCCTCATCGAGCACCCCCTGTCCATAACACCATCCTACAACTACATACCTGACTCCTGTGTGCACACAGTCTAACGACACCCAAAACTATCCTCCAACCTTTCATAGTCACAATCAAAATCACTATCCCATCACAATCATATCACAACATATGATATCATAACATACACATATATATAATATATATAATTAATGTAAAATATTTAATTATAATGACATCCATAAATAAAATAAGAATATATGCTAATATTAATGATTCACAGAATATGCATAACATATATATAATATTAATAATCATAGTAATAAATAGTAATAGTAATAGTAATAATACTCGCAATAATGATGTGCATTTTGCCTTGGAAATATATGATATAATATTATGCTTAATAAGTGTAAATCTATCAGCAGTTCATAAGTATGAAATTAACTCACAACATTATTCTCATACGTAACAACATGATAACATTTAATAACATAATAAATATACTAAATATATATATATATATATATATATATATATATATATATATATATAATTCAATTATATAAAGCAATTATGATAATTATTATTCGAATTAAATGACAAAGCAAATATCATATTAGCATGTAATTCATCTAAGCATAATATAAATATAATATTAACTCACAGATTTATGAATATCTTTTTCCTTTGCGAATCCCGCCGTTCCGAATTTGCACCTTTTTAAGCTAATCGACCTAACCGATCTAGGGAGGATGAATATTTTATTAGAAAAAGAAATGATATTAAATTCTAAGAATTCTAACTCTAGATTATCTATTGACGCAGTTAATAACCTTTCTTATTCTTTAACGATATACTACATCACATTATATTATTTTAACTTGATATCACGTTTACGATAAAATTCTACCGAAAATTCGGCAGAACCTCCCCTGCAAAATAGATATCTCTCCACCAAAGTGGAGCCCATCCTGCATAGAAAGTACACTTCTATAATTTTCACCAACTGACGGGCCTACCAATATGCCCGGACTTATCAAGCATAATAGTTATAACATCAAACCATGTCATCTATATTTTTACATTATTTAACTTATCGCACTATTTATATCTATTAATTAAACTCATTTAAAGTCCAAACATTCCTCAATAGTTCGAGAAATCCAACGTTCGGTTATACGGTCTAAACTTTCCTATTGTTCAATTAATTAATCTGATCATTTACTTTATCCAATTAATTCCGATTCGAGCCAATTAATACATATATAACATACTAATAACATAATTAACATTTAAACAATTAAAACAGACACGTAACACGTAAATCGAAAACTTCCATACACCGACATTTTACTTCCGGGATTTTTAATTCAAAAACCGTAAATAATTAGACCAACATACAGTTATGAAAGCTGCTCGGAATAATTTTTGGGATTTTCTAAAAATTTCTTCACCCATTTTCAGGCCTGGCCCCATTTTCTAAAAATTTCTTCCCCCATTTTCAAGCCTGGCCCCACTACCACCGCCCATGGTGGCGCGTGTGGCCCAACCACCGCCATGAGGTGGCATCAGGGCCTGGAACTTACCCAAATGAAGCGTACTACCCCCAGGAATTTGTTCCCCTCCTCCACGCCCCTCCAGAATAGCTATAAACTCCGGATTGAAGCAAGAAGACCAATGGCGGTGCAAATGGTCTTCTTCTCTATTCAACGGCCTTCGATGCTCCCCGATGTCGCGGTTGATGTCAATTAGCCTCTACTCTAGCTGATCTATCCATTTGTGGCTTCAATTTGTATCGACAATGGCCGGAGGTGCAAGAACGACGGAGGCCGATCACGTCGGAATTTCAAAGCTTCGTTTCTTCGTTTTCCCGAAATGTCAACAGCAACTATAGGTATCAATAGGTAGAGGATGAGAGGAGCTTCATTTTGGTAGGTAAAATGCACTATATGGTGGTCGAAAACAGTCGAAATCATCGAAAAACCGATAGGGACCTACACTGCTATTTTTAGAGAATTTTTGGTACTGTACACGTAATTTAGTTTTAAGCTTCTCTTGCGATTTGATCCATCAACTGTATATGTGTATATCACTCAAAGTTTCTTTGTTTCAAATAAGTCCTTTTCTTTAATTAAAATTTATCCTTAACTCGGTTTAATACCAAATTTTTACCACAGGCTCGGGAGTATATTTAACACCTTCAACCCAAATTTTAGCTTAAACGGACATCGATAAGCTCCATTTTAAATTGAATCTTAAAATATTTAAATGATATTAATAAATGTTAGAATTATTTCTTATAATTCATGATATGCTTTCAAAAATTATAATAAAACAAAATCATACGTTAAAATAATTAGAATCATTACATGAAACTTTAAATTCCCAAAATATTACATATAAATTATATTATAATTACTCAAAAGTTTAGCTATAAATGAGTGTAACTTTGATAATTATTAATAATGTTATGAATTTATAGAAATAAACTTCTAGTCTCCAAATAATACTTTAAAATGAATATGTATAAAATGTATAACCAATAATTTAAATTCATATTAAAACTTATACATGAATTTAATATGAGAAATATATCGTATATTAAATTATTTAAAAAAAACAAAAGAAAACTTTTTATTAACAAAAAATCCTACATTCTTAATCCTAAATTTAAAACCCTACTAAAAATTTAATTATTTAAAATCCAAGAATTACCGGATATTACATACTTTCCTCCTTACAAAAATTTCGTCCTCGAAATTTAAAAATAAAGTAGAAAATTAAAATATTTGAATTTCTTTAAAGAAGTATTTATATTTGATATGCGAAAATCTTAAACTTCAATTTTAAAAGCTATCGAAAATCTGTCCAATAAATTATACTCATATAATTTATTAAAGGAAATTTAAAATTTATAAATTTTAATTCAAAGATACTATTTTATTTTATGGTGATATAATACGCTACACTTCCGCTCTAGTAAATGAATCAACATAATCCACTTGGAGCGTCTATCATTTCATCTCACTGATTCGTTTCCATGAGAATGTAGTTTGAAGCCTAGACTCTCATATGATGATGTGTTTCGCAACCTTGCATCTCATCTCACGTATAGAGTAGAACTTCGTAGCACTTTCAGTTGTACACTTTTATCTGGAGGACTTTACCCATTTCAGGTCTTCTAAAACTTTTTAAATTTAAGATAGTATATCGTAAAATCTCTTAAAACTCATATCTTTTTCGGAACTCTCAACATTGTGTTCAGGTGTGACTAACCATGTATACATAAATGCAATATCAGATAAGACTCGTCATGCATGACCATAACTTTGACTCGATGCATATGCAACTCGCGAATACTGGACACATTTATCAAGTCCTAAAACATATACAATTGAAAACTGTTTCAAAAATATTTCAAAATATATATATATATAAAACTTATTTCTCTTAGTAAAGTCACAAACAAGCTTTCATGACCACTGATTTATAAAAATATTGTACGAAATAATATAAAACCCCCTACATAAATATAAGTTTTCACAATTATATCACAAATAACATCAACTACTCCATTCTCTCTATAAGTGCAATTGTTCACTTAATAATTTCCTCCAAGTGTTCATGTAATTAATTCTCCAACCATTATGCAACTAAATCTTTTTAAACTATACTATTACCATAATTATAATTATTTTATATATAACCAAATTAATCTACTAATATCTCAATTTCTCACTTAACACGGTCTCCTCGTGTTGGCTTTGAAGGCATCAATCCATCTTATTTTGAGCTTAACAACCTTAATTTTGTATTTAACAAAGTTCTCTAAGTGTGTAGATTGAAGATCATTGAACAAAAGTCAAAATCAGGAAATGACCTGTAATACGCGCCCGCGATATTAGACAACTGGTGGAAATCACGCCCGCGATTTAAGCAGTCATAAAGTAAGAAGTCTCTGCTTCAATATCGCGCCCACGACCAAAAATTGAGTTTTGATCGAAACTCTCTATTTCTATTTTCACGCCCGCGATCTCAGCATGTTGTGCCCGCGATTTCACCAACTGAAAACATCACTCTCTGTTTCTATTTTCACGCCTGCGATCATGGCACATCGCGCCCGCGATTTCAGCCTGGAAGAAACATGGTCTCTGGACACATTTTTACGCCCGTGATTCATGAAGCTCACGCCCGCGATATTCCAGTCAACTTGACCGTTGGAGATGTTTCAAATATCGCGCCTGCGACCAAGCAACATCGCGCCAGCGACCTTCTAGTCAACAAAACTGTTGGAGGATGTTTCAATTGTCGAGTCCGCGATCCACTAGTCAACTGCATGTCACGCCCGCGACTAGGGGTAATGATTGACTTTTTGTTCAAATTCTCATATCCATTGGAGACACAATTAGAGTTGTTTCTAACAGCTAGTTTTGGGGTTTATGGCTATAAATACCCCTCTTAATTATGTTTAATGCAAGGACACACATTATAAGATAGCCAAAACTCTTGCAATTAATTTTCTCAAATTCTTCATTTGTGAATTTATTGTGTGTGGGTAGTTAGAACTCTAGAGCATTTGTTGCCTGGGTTGAGTGATCTTTCTACCTTGTACAAGTGTCAATCTTTGTGAGGATTGGGAAACACTTGGGTAGGTTTGGTGTTAACCTTGTAAACACTAGGTTTGGGGTGAGCCTTTCTTAACTCTAGGTTTGTGAGAGCCTTTGTAATTCTCACTGTAAAGGTTGAAGATAGCCTGTGAAATCTTCATTGTAAAGGTTGGAGATAGCCTGTTAAATCTCCTTTGTAATTTCCATTTGTGGTAGTGGAACCCCAAATTGTGTATTTGGGAGAAGTGGACATAGGTCAAGAGTTGGACCAAACCACTATAAATTTCTAATAATTCTCCAAAACCTCTTCTATTTTTTAATTCCGTACCAATTCACCCCCCTCTCTTAGGCACTTCAATTGGTATCAGAGCCTCACAGCTTAGTTATTCCTTAAGTGGGAGCTTGAAGATCAATAAAGATGTTGGGTGATGGTTTTGGAAGCTTGAGACCTTACTTCGATGGAAATGACTATCCATATTGGAAGGTACGCATGCAATATTATTTGGATAGTGACCAAATAGATGTTTGGGATCAAGTTCTAACCGAATGGACACCACCAACCACAACCATTGGTGAGGAGACAAGAACGCTTGATAGAAAAGATTGGGTGGAAGCACATCACAAAAACAATGGTAAGAACCACAAAGCTATGTCTATTTTACTTGGTTCTTTATCTAGAGAAGAATGTGCTAGAGTGCTTCATTGTACTACTGCCTATGCCATATGGAAAACATTGGCAAATTATCATGAAGGCACAACTGATGTAAAGAACAAGAGGATTGAACTTCTTGTTTATCAATACGAAACCTTCAAGAGGTTAGCCAATGAAAATGTCACCTCCCTCACCAATTGTCTTCTAGCTTTGGTGGAAGGACTTAGAAAGCTTGGTGAAATCTATAGCCCGGGTGAAGTCAACAAGAAGATTCTTAGGTCCTTACCTAGGAAGAAGTTT
>CANYLF013419980.1:0-12088 GCA_948193215.1 Bocquillonia castaneifolia
TCCGTTATTTCTCTTGTAGAAGCTATCAACATCTCCTTCACTTTCTCTTTAAGCTCTTCTACTTGTTTTGTATATGATTCGAATTCCTGGACAAAACATTAACACGTTATATTACATATGAAAGAAAAATTTGATTGAAAAATATTTAACGCAAAAATCAAAGTTTGTTTCAAATTTACTTGAGCACGTAGATATATACAATCCAATCCTAGATACAATATATAAATTCATTTAAACACACTTTTGTTACCCTCTAATAAATTTTTTATTAAAGTCTTCCTAGACATAGTCTAATGGTAGAAATATTGTAATCGACCTGTAAGATTCAGGTTCGAATCCCCCTCTCCCAATTATAAAAAAAAAAATACTTCATTAAATATGCAATATAAAAAGAAATGGAAAAAATGATTAAAATCAAGAAATAATATATTTAAATTGATCGCATAGGGGAGTGTGCTTCCAAATGGAACTCACTCGGCCAGTATTAGTCGGGACTGCAAATGAGGCTCCGGATACCCGAGATAACAATAATTATCATATATATATATATATATATATATATATATATATATAAATTGATAAAATTCATGGAGTTCTTATTAAGTTTATGAAATTGTAAAAGTTAAGGGAGAATTACCGAATTTAATATAGGAAGTGAAGCGAACTTGCAGCCCCAAATGGAAAGGGGAAAGTTTCCCAAAGGTCGGAAAATGTCTTCCTTAGAAATTTGTTGCATTTTCATTTTTGAAGTAAAGAGAGTGTGTGTGCGCTAAGGGTGTGTAGCGTGTAGAATAAATGGATGGAATCACTTAATTATGCACATCCCAAGCACTTGATAGCAAACTATATTTATAGAGTATAATAATGACGAGGGATATGTCATAAAGTGCTCATTGATTACTACTTCCTTATTGTTGCAACGGTTGATTAATTTAATTTGTTACTATTTCCTCATTTCCCTTGTGTCCTAATATTTTAGTGCGTTGATTAATTAATTTGTCACTATTTCCTCACTTCCCTCGTGTCCTAATGTTTTAGTGCATTGATTAATTAGTTTGTCACTATTTCCTTATTTCCATATCGTCTCCTAATGTTTTAGTGCATTGATTAATTAATTTTGTTTCTTTTTCCAAATTCCTAATGGAGAAATTCTCTTGGATTGATCAGGCTTAGCCTATTTGCATAAAAAAAAAAAAATTGAACGTAGAAATACTTTTTGATTAGTTTATTAGCCTTACTTAGAGAACTTTTACTTTAGTGGTCAAAATACTAAACCTTTCTTTTTATATTGTGTGTTTTTCATGAGAATATATATACTTCCATTAGTTGATTTAAATATTGAATTAGATCGACTGGGATTAGCTTTTTGCAAAAATGCAATTCACGCCCAAAAAAAAAATAGATTAGATTATTCTATTAATTAAGACAACTAGGGGGAATCCTAGTACTACATAAGTAATTGCATCATAAGTCATAACAGACCAAGAGAACAATTTTCATTGACTTTAATAATTTCACGTGTCACTGTCATTTTTCACTTCATATATGGTTGTTTTACTACGTGGAGGACAACATGTTTTCATGCGAGAATACAAGGCCACATGTGAGAAAAATTTTACACTTACTGCATGCTTTATATTTCTCATCACTTTGGTCATAATTCTTAATTAACTTCATTCGCTTCTTACTCTCCAATCTCCATGAGAGAAAAAAAAAACCAACAACTAAATCGTCAGTTTCTTTTTTTTGAAATCTAAGTAAAACTGTATTTGTTTTTACTTAAACATGCTAGATTGAGAATTTATTTTATTTGCAAATTATACAAAATTATGAATTTTATTTTTAAAAAGTTTTTTTATTTCATTTCAGCTGTGATAATTTAAATTATCAAAATTTCTTGATTCAGTTGATGTTTAGTTATTTTTTATGTTTTCTTTCCCTATAAAAAAATATTAAATTATCGATGAGTTGTAAAAAATTTATAATGTTAATAAATGGCAGTTCAAACTACTTAAATTAAGCAAATATTAGTATTTTTAAGCTCTTTAAAAGAATTGAAAATTGGGCTCATATTTGAGATAAAATATTTTCTTTTAGGGGATAAGATAAATATCTTTAAAAGAGAGAATCATGAAGATTTGTTTGGTATGAAAGTTCACATATTTTAAAATGTATTTGAAAAGAAAATATTTTTGAAATTCGTTTTAGATTAAAATTTTTAGTATTTTTTTATTTACTGAGTTTTCATCTCCGACAAGTAAATATTTTAACTCTGATTTTTTAATAATATTTTGTTATACTATTTACTAAGGATCTAACATTATCGAAGTTTTTTAAACTTTAGAAGAAAATTAGGACTTTTTAATTTTTCTAAATATTTTGTAAAATGTTTTTTACATTTTATAGATTTAAAAAATTAGAAAGTATTTTTTTAAAAAAAATTATGAACGATTATAATTTCAATCTTTTTGATTCTTCAAAAAAAAAATTCTATGGATATAAGCATCTATGGAATTTTTTTTTTTTTTTTTGGTATATGGGATATTTGGAAAAATAGAAATAGAAGGATATTCGATGGGAAGATTCATTATCTGGGAGATTTGGAAAAATAGAAATAGAAGGATATTCGATGGGAAGACTTAAAACATTCAGGAACATTCAGGATATGATTTTCAAATGTATAGTCCAAGCTATTTTTTTTGTATAAATCAAGGAATTTTTCTTTTAATTATTCTACTATGGATGTTTTTAGATCAATGGAGTCAATTTTTGACTGTCATTAGGTCTAAATTGATGTAGTCCTCGTGTGTGAAATCTCTGTAGTTGGTCTTTCTGCCACTTCTTGTGGCTTTCTAATAAACTCCACTTATCGAAAAGAAAAAAGGAAAATTCAATTATTAATTATTATTAATTTGATATATATAGGTAGTTACAAAATAATATATCTTTAGACGATATAAACAAGATCCAAATACTTTTTTTTTCAAAATGTTTTTATTGTAAAATACTGCATTAATGTATTAGTTAACCCGCAGTGCAGTGTGGACATTCTGGTAGTTTAATATTGTCACGACTCAAACACGGATTGGACCGGTGCTAGTAAATGGGTAAGCGATATGCCATCGAAATCCGTAGCAAGCCTAAAACACATGTCATTTAACCCAAATCTTACTTAAAATCAAATTTTCATCTTTACTTAAAATCAATAAATAATAATCATCAATAATGCATATACACAATCCTCATCAAATAATTAAGAAGATGATGATATTATATCTCTTTTAATTAAACAATAAAACTCTAACTTCTACAGCTGCGGAGTAATTATGGTTCCATAAGTGCATGGTTCGTTTCAAGTAGTATAAGGTTAAGTTCGAGTATCGTCTCCCAAAGGAGTTGGCAATTCGAATATTAATCACACAATCTACAATTAATTATTCAAGCATTCGAATAGATTTTGGAGTAAACAAATTAAAGTAACAATAATCAAGCATAAACAAAACAAACAACCGAACTCAATTTCACTAAACAACAATCAATTACAAGCAAAATAAGATGCAAATTTTTAACAATTAGGAAATGCAATCGATAATTAAAACACTCTAGAATGGAGATCAATCCAACCCAACAATAGCCATACTATGAAATTAGAAGCAAATGATTATCCAAACTCATTCAAACCAAAGGATGAAGAAGGTACTAGTAGCTTAAGCCTAATTCTAGGTCATAAACCATGAATCATATGATGCTAGAACAAGCTCTCACCGGCCCCATACATAAAGCAATCCTATTCAAACAATATTCACCCCTTTTCTCCCCTACTAATGTCCTTGAAAGCTTTCACCGCCAAATCACACTAGCATCCCTACATGCATATCCACACCTAATAGCATTTTTCAATGATATCAAGCCTTTATAAAGTGTTTATGAGATGGCCATACATCACAAACACACAAATATACCACATATAGGAAACCCTAAGAGAGAGAGAATCAAGTTAATCACCAAACAACCAAAATCATAACACATAACTACAAAGATTAGACTTCGCCCATCCTAGAGCATGCAAATCTACTCACACATCATCATTAATAAAAATAAATCAAAAATAAAGATGAAGATTGAAGAGATATTACCCATAGAAACTTAAGAAAAGTAAATAGAACTAAAGATTTCTCCAAAGCAGCAAAGGTACTTTTTATAGATTGATGAAATTAAAGAGTTCTTACAACTTAATCTAACCTAAAACTAAGTTAATATACTCTATTTTTGTTGTTTCTCACTCTAAAAACCCTAAATATTTCTCTCACTAGGTGTCTAAAGAAGTCTAAAAATGGTTGGGGCTCAAAAATGAAGGGTTTGGTGACTTAAATAGAGGTTGCCCAAGAGGCCACCACGGGCCGTGTGGTCGATGCCACGGGCTGTGGCAAGCCTTTGGGGCTGGTCCTTAAATTTTTGTAGAAATTTGGAGAGAGGGGTCTCAGAGGGTGACCATGGGCCATGTGATCGATGCCACGGGTCGTGGTACACCTCTATGGCTCTTCTTGTGTAGTCTTTAGTTGGAAGGGTCAACTTGCAGAGGGCATAACTTGGTCGTCCGGTCTCCGAATTGAGAAATTCTTGATTCTAAAGTGAAGTTCAGGAAGTTTACTTCAACTTTCATGTTTTACAAATTTTCTGAATCCACCATTTGCCTCCCCAAATTGCCCTTCACATTTTACTGATCCTTTGAAAATAGCTTTCGGGAGCTCCTCAAGACTAGTCTTTAAGCTTTAAGCACAAAACCTCCTCCAAAGCCTTTACAATCTGTTCAAAACCTCTCCAAACCTTACACCTACATGTGATCACATCAAAACAAGTATAAATGACATATAAAATCAAGAATTAAGCATTCAAGCACACATATGCTCATTAAGTGCAAGCAAAGGATAGTTATGCATGATTTGCACTCTAAATGGGGTTAAAAGCTCCTAAATGATGCAAATACAGGTTCTAATACCTATGTGTGTTGCACACACATCAAAATCCCCCAAACTTAGAGCTTTGCTTGTCCTCAAGCAAATAACAAACCAAAAAAAACATAAAAGTACCATCAAGCATATAGGCATAGGTTCTTATGAAAGCACATACCTTAGACTTCCCTCCTAAGGTCACCCAACATAGTTAAAAAAAAGGACCAATAAAAGTTTAAGACAAGAATATACTCTTTAATAAATTAATCAACCAATCACAAAATCTAATCACTAACTCATGATTCGTACTAACTAAAAATTGTGCTAAAAAGTTTAACTCATACATTCAAAACATCATAACATGACAATTAGGTTTAGGAGGTCTCACTTAAAGGTAGATTTTAGAGGGCTCATACCTCCAAAACTACTCCCTTGCTTCCATTAGGACCTTAACCAACTCCTTGAAACAAGGTGGAACCCCACATGCCCCTAAGTCTAAGCCAACTTATTCCATGAATGCAATGCAATGCAAATTTTCTTTTTCTTTCTTTTCCTTAATATTTGCATTTCTTTTCTTTTTTTTTCAATTGGCAAAATTTTGCCTTATTCATAGCAAGCATATCTTTATCATAGATACTTAGCTTCGTTTTCACGAATACTCACATTTGTAATGCTTGCACCCGGCTCTCCACTAAGGCTAATTTAAGGCATAAAAGATACTCATAAGTGAGAATGTACTCACCCATTGGAGTTGATGCAAGAAAATTAAACATGCAAATTAAAATGCAATAAATGTTGGCTAAAAAGACCTTCGGAGTAAGTTTTGGTCCACATTTAATGATTAAGGAGGCGGTTAAAAACCTAATTTGGCAAAAGCTTAGGGTTGAAAACAAAGTCCTAACCAAATAAAAACCCACTTCCTAATCATGAAAAAACTTTATTATTGGAATGCATTTAAGTTAAAAATTTTAGCAAAAATTTCAACTTTCCACAATCATAAATTAGCTTTCAGGGTCCAAAAATATTTTGCAAGAACATTGATTAGGGGATTAAAATGCAAATTCAAATCTTAAAAATTGATTTGCTTTGATTTACTAAACACAAATGCATGTATTTACAAGAGAATGCAAATGTATGAATAGGCATGAAATGGAAGGTAGGAAACTTAAAAATAGCAAAACCAAATATTTAAAAGAATTTTGAAAAATTTTAAGCATTGATAAGAGAATACTTTGTTGGAAATCAAAAATAAGCAAAAATTAAAGCAAACTAAACAAGTAGACTAAACAAGCGAAATTGAGGCAAAATATAAAAAAAGCAAGAAATTAAAAAACAAAATTAAGCTAAACTAAGGTAGGAAATGGGAGATAATTGGTAGGAATGGTGAGATTGACTAACCATTTGGAAGAATTTAAGGCACTAATGTGCAAAAATTTGCCAAAATTTGTTTAAGTTTGGAGGTATTGAGGATTTGCACTTCAAAGTTCATAACACTTACTTAAATTCCCCAAACTTAAATGAGGCAATGTCCTTATTGTCTCCATTGATCATAACTTACCTTGAAACACAATTTTCCAACATAATTGATGATATATATATCCATTTCAAAGGCATTCATTTTAGAGACAAGGTTGATTTTCCATAATTTCAACAAGAGTTAATCACATTCCCATTAAACATTAAAGCATGCCATCCATTCGTGAGTTATGGGATTAAAAATCCACATTCATCAAAATTATCCACAAATTGGATATCACTACCTATCAATGTAAAACACAAGTTCTAATTCCTAGAAAAGCAAGTAAAAGTGCATCATCATAAAGTTAATACATTCATCCATAATTCAAAGAAAAAGCAAAGAAAAAGATAGAATTGTCCTTTTTGAGACCGCCAATTGTGGAACTAGAGATGTTGGAGATTTATGTTGTTGAAGTAGTTTTGCAATTGCTTTCGGATGTTTCTCATCTCCCCCGTAAGTCCGTCAATTGAACCTTGCATCCCATCTAGCCGGTTTGAGGTATTAGTCTTCATGGTGGTGAACCGAGCTTCCCATTGGTCCATCCGGGCTAGCATGATGGTGTGAAATTCTTGTTGAAGTGGCTCCCTTGATGGTTCAGAATGCATGCCTAGGTGGTCCTTGTCCCCCTTTCCTTTTTGTTGGTGTAGGTGAAATTCTTGAGCTTCCCTTTCTTACCTTTAAATGCCAAGCATCATTTTTCCACTCACAAAAACCCATTTTGGTTAGTAATTAGACCTAGAATGAGAAGCTCCAGATCCTTAGCACTATGGTTTTACTTCAATTAGTAACATGAAGCAAGCAATTTGGTGCTAGGTTGAAGGAGATGCAACCCGCATAATTAGAGGCACCCTAAAGGCTGTCTTCAACATAGCAGTAAAATGTCGAGGGCATTTTAGAGATGAAAATTATCGAATCATAAAATTTGTAAAACATGAAAGTTGAAGTACACATTCTGAATTCAATTTAGGCTTAAGAATTTCTCAATTTGGAGTCCGGACGACTGAGATATGCACTCTGCAAGTTGGACCATCTACTACAATGCTGGAAGACAAATTGGAAAATAACTCTCAACATTGTGCCACGGCCACACGGCTGGTGGTGCATCTGATTGGGCAACTCCTATATAAAACCTCCAAACTTGCCCTATTTGAACCTAAGCCACCCTATGTCATTTTCTAGGGGCTCCCAGCGGTTTTTAGACTTCTTTGGACACCTAGTGAGAGAAATATTTATTTTAGAGCGAGAAACATCAAAAATAGAGTAGATTAACTTGGTTTTAGGTTAGATTAAGTTGTAAGAACTCTTTAATTTCATGAATCTATAAAAAGTACCTTTGCTATTTTGGAGAAATCTTTAGTTCTATTTACTTTTCTTGAGTTTCTATGGGTAATATCTCTTCAATCTTCATCTTTATTTTTTATTTATGTTTATTAATTATGATGTGTGAGTAGATTTGCATGCTATAGGATGGGTGAAGTCTAATCTTTGTAGTTATGCTATGATTTTGGTTGTTTGGTGATTATCTTGACTCTCTCTCTTAGGGTTTCCTATATGTGGTTTATTTATGTGTTTGTGATGTATGGCCATCTCATAAACACTTTATTAATGCTTGATATCATTGAAAGATGCTATTAGGTGTGGATATGCATGCAGGGATGCTAGTGTGATTTGGCGGTGAAAGCTTTCAAGGACACTAGTAGGGGAAAAGAGGTGAATATTGTTTGAATAGGATTGTTTGGTGTATGGGGCCCGTGAGAGCTTGTTCTAGCATCATATGATTCATGGTTTATGACCTAGAAATAGGATCCTTTAGTTTGAATGAGCTTGGATAATCATTTGCTTCTAATTTCATAGTATGGCTATTATTGGGTTAGATGGATCTCCATTCTAAAGTGTTTTAATTATCGATTGCATTTTCTAATTGTTAAATTTGCATCTTATTTTGCCTGTGATTGATTGTTGTTTAGTAAAATTGAGTTAGGTTGTTTGTTTTGTTCACGCTTGATTATTGTTTTTTTTTTATGAATGTGGGTATTTTATTAAAGACCAAAAGAATTGGTCAAGAAGAGAAAAACTTACAACTTAAAGAAGGAAGAAGGACAACGAATTACATCATCACTAGAAAGAGCTAAGCCAGGATATTTACACTTAACAAAATACATAGACAAATATAAGGAACTATACAAATAATCCTTGACATTGACTGTGTCTCTGAAGATTTTCTCATTTCTCTGTTTCCAAATCTCCCATGCCAAAATCATCCAAAGAGAGGAACTAAATACTGATTGCTGAATTCCATTGAATAAGCTACACCATTGAGTATAGAAATCAATGACGGAATGGGGAAGAACGAAGCATATACCCAGCCAACTAAACAAACCATTCCATAGAAATCTAGCTGAGTTCCAATGCATTAGGAGATGGGTTTGAGTCTCCATTTCGGTGCAATAAATACAAGAGATATTATCCAAAGAAAGAATACCTCTAGAACTCAAGAAAGCTTTAGAAGGGAGTCTACAATGGAAAGCTGTCCAGCAAAAAAACTTGATCTTGGGCAATGAGACTGACTACCAGCATTTCTTGAAGATGGACTTAGCTGTTGGGGAGATGGAGGAGGCATTAACAGTAGACTCAATGAAGCCTGAAGTGAAAGAGCTAACATAATAGATAGAGTTCTTCTCTCTAGACCATAAAATCTGATCAGGTCTTGAAGAGCAAGAAACATTTTGTAGAAGGGACCGAAGACGTTGCAACTCCTCCAATCCTGAATGGCGAAGACGTCTTGACCAAGTGGGCCTGCCTGTTTGAGTAATGACTGAGGACAGGCTGAGAGAAATCAAGATATCAGTACTTGCTGATAATAGGAACAAGGAGGGGAAGGACGTTGCAAGAGTGGAGTTATTAAGCCAAGCATCAGTCTAGAACTGAAGAGAACTACCATTGCCCAAAATGAACCAAAAAGATGAAACAAAGAACTGCCAGTAAGATGAGTTTCTCATACATAATTGCTGGATGCCTCTATTCACGTGGGAAAGGTCTTTGGAGGGAGAAGAAGCCAAAGTTTCCCAAGAGCTGACATGAGAAAGATTATGCAATACCAAAGACCATAAAGAACCAGAACTCCCCATTCTGATCTTCCACACCCATTTAAAAAGAAGACCTACATTCCGAAGCTCCAAGGAGCAAATACCTAGACCACTTGAATCCAAAGGAGTGCAAATAGCATCCCATGACACCTTACAAAGAGATTGTCCATTAGGATTCCCCTTCCAAAGAAAATTTCTCATATATCCCTCCAACTTGTTTCTCACCATCACCGGCATCCTAAACAATGACATTAAATAGATAGGCAAGCTACAAAGCACTGATTTAATCAAGACCAACCTTCCAGTGTAATATAATGAAGAACCTTTCCAGAGGAAAAGTTTGGAATGGAATTTACTAACCAGAGGGTCCCAATCTTTAATTGTAAGTGCTTTATAAGACAGAGGCACTCCCAAGTAAGTGATCGGTAAAGAAGAAACTTTACAATTAAGCAGATCAGCACAATGGGATGTGAATGAAGGATTAACCCTGAGACCAATTAAAGTGCTCTTTTCAAAATTTATCTTCAACCTAGAAATGAGTTCAAAGCAACGTAAAATCTTAACATAATTCTTCACACCTGTTTCATCGGCTGGAAGGAAGCAAATAGTATCATCAGCGAACTGAAAATCGAAATAGGGTTGATAGAAACGTGAAACCTAAAACCTTGAATAATACCATCTGAAACAGCCCTGTTAATAAGACGCTTAAGCCCTTCCACGGCCATAACACAGAAATATGGGGAAATCGGGTCTCCTTGTTTTACACCCTTCCTAAGAGAAATAGGAGTTGTAGGAGAGCCATTGACAAGAATGGAAGTAGTAGAATCTTGCCAACAATTCCACTTCCAATTGATCCAGGTGTCACAGAACCCCATTTTAATCATTACCTCTCATGTAAGACTAAGAAATGCTGTCAAATGCTTTATTAAAATCCAATTTCAATATGAAAGTTGGAATTTTTGAAGAATGCACATGAAAAACAATCTCTGAAGCTATGTAAGAACACTCATGAAGCAAATTGGGATTGTGAGATGAGAGAGGGTAAAACTTTCCTTAATCGAAGAGATAAAAGTTTTGACAGGATTTTATAGATCCCATGTATGAGACTAATGGGTCTATAATTCTTCAAAGAGGAATAACCAGCAACTTTAGGAATGAGAACAGTATATAAAGACTTGAAAACTTTCGGCAAGTAACCAGTCTGGTAGAAAGAATTTAGAACTTCCATAATCTCCTTCTTCATAAAAGACCAGGAATTCTTATAGAACTTGAAGTTGAAACCATCTGGCCCTGGGGCTTTATTGATCCCACAAGACTTGACTGCGTCCCAAACTTCCTCTTCACTGAAAGGTTTAACAAGAGCACTATTTTCCTCTATAGACACCAAATCAAAAACCAAACCATCTAGAGAAAATGGCATTGCCGGCCCTGTTGCAAATAAACCAGAGACGAAATCCAAAATGGCATCACGTATCTAAATAGGATCATAAAGAGTACCTGACTCACTGTCAATTTGAGTGATGCGGTTGATTCTGAAATGAGAGCTAGCAATTTTATGAAAGAAAGCTAAATTATGATCGCCCAGAAGAGTCCACTTCAGTCTGGACTTCTGATGCCACATTGACTCCTGATGCTTTCTTTTTTTGTGAAGTTCTAGACAGAGCTTAGAAACCTCTTGTCTATGATTCTCATTAAAAGGCCAAAGGACAGAGTCATTAGTAGAAGAAATGAGAGCTTATTCCAACCTCTTAATCTCCTTGTCAATATCGCCAAAAATCTCTTTATTCCACTGGGAGATTTTTTGACGAAACAAATTAAGCTTTCTAGCAAAGGAGAGCTCTGAATTGTGAGCACAAATAGACTCCCAAGTAGAAGAAACAAAATCAGGAAATCTATCGTCATCCCACCAAGCATTACACGATCTAAAAGGTTTCCTTCCCAAATTGAAAATAATCTTTGACTTATAAAGAAGAGGAAAATGATCATACAAGGTTGAGTCCAAAGTGGAAACCGACTGGAAAGGCCATTGGGAAGAAACCTCACTAGAAACAAGCATCCTGTCTATCCTGGAGAAAGAAAGAGTATTGTGCCAGGTAAAATAGCGTCCGTATAAGGGAAGGTCCTGCAATTCAGCATTGTTAACAAAGCTCTGAAAGTTGAGAATGGACTAATTCAGAACACCATTCGATCTTTCAGACTCCATAAGCACTTCGTTGAAATCACCAAAAATAATCACAGAGGGATAAGCAATAATAACATCACACAATTCATGCCAAAGAATAACCTAATCAGCAGCATCGTTGGGAGCATAAACCAACAAAAGATGGACATCAAAAGAAGAAGAAACTAAGTGACAAAGTAACCATCTAGTAGAGTTAGTAATCAAGGTACATCTGCATTTAATAGAATTCCAGGAAAGAACTAGACCACCCGAAGAGCCTATGGATGGCACGAAGGAATAGTCATAATCTTGGTGAGACCAATAACCTCTCATATCAATACAAGAAATGTTCATCTTTTTAGTTTCAACA
>CANYLF013420667.1:0-17168 GCA_948193215.1 Bocquillonia castaneifolia
ATTTTAAAAGTGTTATTCGATAATATGACCATGTGATTATAAATTATTTGAAAAATTTCTTCAACTTTTAAATTTTTCAAAGCCATAATATTTTTATTATAAATATCATATTGTCATAATATTAAAAAAAACAATAAAGTTCCTGTGGATAAAGAGGGGTTGCCTCAATGATCTAAGTCATGCGACGACCGCGGCACTGTGCATTTAGCGTACGGGAGCTAATAGTGTGAGTTGCCACCAGAATAGGCATCGGGAAAAGAAATTGGTGAGAGTCTCGATTCCCTGAAGAATGCATAAGACACCAAAAAAACACAGAGATTCCAAGATCGGACTTATGCATTCTTAAGGCGTGATTCTTTACAAGCAACTCATAGGATTATATCTACCTACATTTACACTACTTAAAGCAAATAAAACACACGATTATACACCTACCTTTTACAACATTTAAGCATGCATAAGTGAGTTACCATTACAAACAAGGATCGATTTTACATTACCAAACCATAGTTAGTCCAAATTACATTCAAATGGTTAAGGCAAATACCACAACACATAAAACAACCTAGGTTGCTGCCATTTTAACCTAGGGATTACCAAATGGCTTTATTAGGTTCATTTCATGCATATTTCACCTATTTCTTACCAAAGAAGGTTAGAATACTTACCTTTTAGCTACATTCCACGTGAAATTTTTATACACAGAAGTTGTAGAGCACTAGGGGAACCTTGCCAGAAGCCAACGCCACTCTTTGCCACAAAAACCATCCAATGCCACTCTTGGGAGTGGCGTTGGGTCTCACTCCATCCCAACCAGTGGCATTGCCACACACATGCACAGGGGACGATAGAAAATGCAGAAAAATGCAACTTTCGGGCTTACCAAACCTCAAAAATTAATGGAAAACTCAACCAAAACATTCAATGCATGATGCAAACAACCTAAAACAAGTGTCTACATGGCACAACCCATCCTAGCATTCATCTAGACATCATATGGCATGCAATTATAGTAGACATTCAAGGCATAATCTTATGAAAATAATGAAACATGCTCTCACATCATTCAAATTATATTACAACAATTCAAAACAACTTAGAATGATTTCTAAATAATAAAAACATGTATTACAACATACATATCAACTATTTACATCATGCCAACAACTAACAGTAAATATACATTCAATACAGTGAACATGCAGTGCATTGATTTTTATAGAAATCAACTGAAATCTATGGGAATGCATAAAATCATTTTAGAAATCATTTGAATGCCATAAAAACATGTATCAGATCAACAAAACATCAAATCATAGAATTTTAAAAGATCAATCAGTGAATTTCAATTGAAATTGAAATGAACGTGCAACATACTGTAACTTTTGAAATCAATTGAAATCAGTTCAAATACTTTTAATTTTGATTAAAACATGTTAGAATCATCTAAAAAACAAAATAAACACAATTTAAAACAATTTTCAAAATCAAAATCATTAAAAAGAAGAAATCAGAAAAATCATGTACTATGCAGTAAAATAGCCAAAATTGAAAAACAATCACACATAATCATTAACAATCACACATAATCATTAACAATCACACAATCATGCCTTAAGACACTTTAATTGAATAGATCTAACACATAAACATGTTAAGAATCAACAAAACATAAATCAAATGAAAAATGTAAAAGATGTAGTACGTACGTTCAAAATAACTTTCACAACAAAATTGAGCAGATGGATATTTTGATGCATTTAATGAATGAAAATCACAATAATTTCATAGAAACAATAAAAAAATTAACAAATAAAAGAGTTTAAAGTACTTACAGTGAAGATCAATGAAACTCCAGATTCAACAAACAACAATTCTTTAGATTGAATTTCTATGGGAAGACTTGATTTCCCTTAGTTGTTTGAGTTGATTGACTTTTTTTTTTATTATTTTTTTAAATCACGTAATGATTCTTTTTGCCTTGTTTAATTTTCTCTCTCTCTAAAAACACTTACAGAAGCTTTTTTCCTCTCAAACCCAAAAATTTCCAACCAAAAAGAATCCCCTTCTGTAGAATTACCAACCTCTATAAAAGAAATTGAGTGTGCTTTTTATAGGTAGTGACTCTGTTGCTTTGCTTGTTTTCTAAATTGAAAGGTTTGAATTTCAAATGGAGATTGGTTTAATCAAATCTTCTGTTTATTGATTTGAAATTTGAAAGAACGATCATGCAAATCACATTTTGAATTTCAAATTAAAACTAATCATTTTGTAAATTTAAAAGAGAAATAGACTTGGGCCTTTAATTAATTTTAAGCCCAAAAGAGCTTAATTAATTAATTAAAAGACCAGCCTATAACATTTGAATAAAATATGAAGCCCATTCCAACCTTTAAAACCATGATCTAGGCCCAAACACCACACTAAGTCCATTAACATGACAGCAGATGTTCTAAGCCCATTTTGGAGCCCTAAACGTCAGAATTAGAAAAATTATATTAGAGACAAAAACATGCAGAATGGCCCAATTTATGCTAATGGCAAGTTTTAGGCCATTTTGAGGCTCGTGTGAAAAGATATGATGAAAATAATGCACGATTTCATTTTAAAATGATTTTCTGGCTTAAAATAATGCACTTTCAAATCTCAAATCCATTTTGAAACATCACATGATCAAAATGAAAGCCATAATCACTCTACTTATGCCTTGTGAGCATAAGTGATCATCATTGGGAACTCCGAGCTGCTTCTCCATTCCTACATCCAAAAATTAGGTGTCTACAGTTTACCCCCGCTTTGTCGGAGGTTTGGAATATTAACCAATAGTATGGAAAATGACGATAAAGCACTGACCACATAATTTTTGGAAAAGAAATGCATACCTCAGCTCTGGAATGTGGAACCTTACCTCAGACCTTGGCTGCCTCGGTTTGACTCCGTGGGGAACAAAATAAAGCTTTTTACCTAGGACCATTATTGCCTAAGTTTTAAACTAAGCCTATTCCGGTATCAGGATGAAATCTCATCTAGGACCATTATTGCGTAAATTCAACTCCAACACCTGATTTGTTTTTAGCATTTACTGCCTTCAACAAGGAATACATCCAGCACTATATGCCTTTAGTAGCAAAGCATCCGACACTTCCAGCCTTTAGCAAGAAAAGCATATGGCACTTTCGGCCTTTAACAGGAAAAGCATCCGGCACTTCCAGCCTTCATCAGGGGAATGCGTTTAGCCTTTTATCGACGTTTAGCAAGGAATGCATTTAGCCTTTACGGCGTTTAGTAAAGAACAATCATCTACAAAGATAGAGTTTTGGCACTTACCTGAGTTGATTATACTCTGATTTTGTTGAGTCTTTTATTGAATCTTCTAGACTTCACTGGGGAATTCTAGGAACATATTTTCCATTGGGAATCTTAATTATGACTCGCACTGGGAATAGGGTTATCTACTCTTCGTGACTCACACTGGGGAAAAAGCGTGTCACCTATATTTCCTCAATTTTTTGAGAAACTCCTTCTGGTTTGATAATTCTGGGTATCTCATGATGTCAAATGCTTGCAAATCATTCATTAATCAATGTTGTAGAGTGATTAAGAACTTTCTGCATTTTTCTAGATTTTCTGTCATTTTGTAATTTTCTCTATCAATTACAAACACTCTGTCTGTAGTTCCTCTGTAATCTTCAACACTTTTAGAGATTTACTCCCAACTTAAGTGAATTTGAGCCTTTGTAACCCTAATTTTAAGTTCTCACCCTGATTGCATTGAAACCTTCGTCCTTATTTGTAATAAAACTTTCGAGAACCAAATTGGTAATTCACCAAATAAGGTATAAACCCTTAAATGGGTAGTAACCTTCTTATTCCCATTTCCTTAGGGTTTTTGAAGTTCTTTTCTCACTTCTTCATTTCTTTACCGAATTTCTTCAAACAAGAAGTAGGAATGGCAGACGATCATGTTTTGGAACCACCCTGGGACCCTGTAAGCATCTTTCACATCCATGGGGAAGTCCAAAGAGCTTTGAACGGAGGAATTCCAAGGGAAGGAGGAATCTCTCCACTTTTCAACACCACTCTTATGAGTGGCGTTCACCACTAACGCCACTTATAGGAGTGTCGTTAAGGGTGAACCCACTCCTCTAGGCATGTAGGGCCATTTTTGACTTTAGTGTGGACTTTTAATGCATGTTTAGATGTTCTAAGATACAAAAATTACCATAATATATATGCTACATGATGAATTTATGCATGAACTAGGGTTTGTTGGCCACTTGAGTTAGGAAAACATGCAAATGAGATAATTGAGTTAGGGATATACCTGTATTGCTTCTTTGCAGGGTGCTTCTTCTTCCTTTACCTTCAATGGGAAATTCCAGAAGGTTCGTAATGTCTGGAGACAGATGTCTGTAGAGGTTCAGACTCTGGTTACTCAGGCTAAATTTGGACCCTTCCTTTCTGCTGTTCCCGATGGTGCAGGGGATTTAGACAATTCTCATTGTGACCGTCGTGCGATGCAAGCCCTTATGGAGAGATGGTTTGATACTACCCACACATTCCATTTACCATGCGGGGAGCATACACTATCTCCTATTTCCTTTTCTGCCATTACTGGATTGGCCTATGCTGGTGAGAGGATTTTCTTTGATGGAGGGATCTACCTTGTAGATGAACTGGTACAGAATGAGTATATCCTCCGGATGTTGGGGATGGTTCTTGGTAGGAAGAGCTTGAAGAAGCTCTATGTTGATGCTTTAGTTAGACACTTACAGAGCTATCAGCCTGGTTTACACTAGAGATTCGACCAGATGGCCTGTGTCTTTATCATGTATCTGCTTGGTAGCACCCTATTCTGTGATACCAATACCACTATCCCTCTGCATTTTGTTCTGATCCTCTGGGACTTTGATCAGATGAGCAGGTATGACTAGGGATCTCCTACTTTATCATATCTGTATCTATGCATGGACAAGATTGTGCACTGTGGAGCTAAATTATGCGGCTTTTGGCATGTTACTCATGTAAGTTGCTTCTTGCTTTTGTGGCTTCCTTCTTTGCTTGCATGCTTCTGACTTTATCCCTTATTTTATAAGTCTGGGCCATCAAGATGGGTTTGCTATGCCAATATTTGCCTATACATCATCCCCATACATTCCCTATTCTTCGACGATGGGGTTTGCATCGCATGTCTATTCATGCATCTCCGGTTCATCACCATCGCGAGTATCTTAACTCACTTACCATTGACAGGGTACAACTACAAACTTTGTTAGTTTAAACTGAATCAAAAGTGTGTTAAGAGACTTACCTTGTTTTTTGGTGTTTTATAGCTTGACAGAGGATGGCTTGGTCCAGTTGACAGAAATCCTCCTTATGTTGTGGCCACCATGGAGAAAGATGGCATGAGGATTCTCCTGGAAGGACTTGGGATGAGAATGTGGTTTCTTGTAAAGAGGACTCACCTTCAGTATACTGTGAGGTTCCGTAGAAAGCCATTTGATCCTCCATTGGACATGTTCTTGGGTCATGACTTAACTGGAGACTTTCTGGATAGTGCTCTTAATGGCTTTGAGTGCTCAGCTTTCATTACTCGGGCTAAGGATTATCAAAAGTTCCTTAGACGACGATGCCTTCCTGCAATTCCTATGTCTAACAAGATGCTTTCCAAGGTAAAATTACTTGGATTTCCCTTTCAATGGACTCTTTGACTTCTAACCAAGATTACTACTTAACAAATTTAGATGGGCATCATCATTTTCCCTGATCGTGATGATTCTAATGATGATGCTGGTGATACTAAGGATCAAGCAGCTGAGGTTCCAACCAGACCTCATCGTCAAGCATGTTCTCAAGCTAGTGATATTTCCAGTTCCAACACTAGAGGTCTTGGGCGATCATTTCATGGGCCAGATGCCCCCAGGCCACACGTGGCTCGTCCAGTGCTAGGACATGCCCCAGATGATGATGGTAGCTTCATACTTGGCCATATCATAGAGTTTCCTAGCTCGACGATCATGCATAGATCTTATGTTGGCATTGTTGAGCATACTCTATAGCCAGCTGGATCTTCTATTGCTTTCATCCATGGATGCACTCATGTAAGTCTTCCCCTTTTTCACCTTTTAATTCTGTTATCTGGTTTCCAAAACTGACCTATTCATTCCCAGGTTCCTATGCATGAGGTGGCTTGTCTTGCTTCCTTATACCAGGCTAGCAAGGCCTACACTATTGAGTGTTGTGATGCCTGGAAAGAGGCTTATGCTTTAGCCTGTAGGATAAATGCTGATCTGAAAAGTCATCTTGCAGATTATAAGGCTGCACAGGATGATGAGGATGCTGATGACCAGGAGGACGCTGAGGATGATTAGGAGCCTCCTCAGGATGATATTAAGGGTACTGATGATGATGTAGAGGAAGAGGATGATGATGAAGCTGAGGAGGAGGAGGATGATGATGATGCTAAGGAGGAGGAGGATGACGATGATGACAAGGACTATGCTGGATAGTCCATTCTTACATCTTATGTTTATTTGACTTTCTGAACTTTATGTATCTTTAGGATTTGTAATCCTTGTACTTGAACCTACATGTTAGGAATGTTTGCATATACATATATAGTATGTATGCATGGTTTATTTATGCTTTTTCTATAATGAATGCATGAAATCATATATAGAATCCTCCTAGGATTGTGAACTTTTGCAAGAATCTGTAAATCATCTTCTGGAGTGTGCCTATGGCCCAACGCCACTCTTAGGAGTGGCGTTGAAGTCACAAATGCCACTCCTTCGAGTTTTCATTCCATCTTTAAAATCTTAACCCGTTTTAGCTTTTGTTTAACCCTAGATTTCCCTAGACCTCGTGAATTATAAATAAGACCTCTGTGGCTTCATAAAAACATAAAAACACCAAATCAAAACCTTGGAAATTCTCCCAACTCATCACAATATTCCAGAACTCTCAGAAAACCCTGAAGAAAAATTTGAAAAGCTTATAAAAAACACCATTCTAGGAATCTTTGAACACTTTCCACTTTGCAAAGTTTAAATCTTTCCTGAACTTTTCTTATGATCAAAAACTTCTTCATGTAACAACTGATTGTTGGAGTGCTAGAGATCACATTCTTCACTTCAATGAAATCAAAATTTGCCCCCTATTTGAAGAATTTGAAGGCATTCTGGGCAAGGTTCATGATTCTACTACTCCTCTAGCATTACCTGGCTTGTATGCTCCAACCCTAGAATTCATGTCTGGCATCTTTGAGCTGACTTCTGACCAGATGTGATCTAGCTTTTGCCTTTATTCTCACTTCTTATTAATCTCTACAGAGGGTAGAGGCAGTTTTCAGATTGCCCATATCTTAGAACATGTGAACAGAGGACATAATTCTTTTCTGACCATCTTGGCTAAAACTATAATTGGCTTAAATTCTGCTAAGAACACTCGAAGGCTGAGAGGTAGCCCTTTCCTGCTTTAGGTATGTTTGTTTTTGGTATTCTTTATTTCCCAGTTTTCTGTCAAGGCTTCATCTGACTCTGTGAACTTCTTTAGATTTGGCTTATGGAGAATTGGTTGTCATGATGCCCCTGGTTATTCTCAAAACTTACAAATCTCGTTAATGGCAATCTAGGAGACATGCTTTGTCTAGAGTTCAACGTACTGCTTTACTGGAGACTGGTGGCTGGACTAACTTCCTTTTCTTCTAGGAGTGAGGATCAAATCCGTTCGAGCTGTCCATGGTGGAATATTTCTTTTGTGACTACAGGTTGTATAGACCACTGTGTTCCAGTCGCTGGTTTTGGAACAGTGACTTTTTACCGTCCAGCTAGGGTATGCAGACAGTATGGAATGGTGTAGAGAATTCCAGGTATTATTCTCATCTTTGCGCCTTATGCTGTTACTGCTTATTTTCTGATAGACATCCAAGATCGATGGGTTGGCCGGACCATTCAAAGAAACTTGAGCTTCACCCAGAGTATTACTACAAGGCTTGAGTTGCTTCGGTGAGTGCAAATTCTTCTTACATAGCTTGTACTTTATTCTAGAATGAAATATATGAAGATTACCAGTCTTGGCTTGACATACAGGCTGATCTTTCTGAAGTATTACCTAATTCTTTTTGTGTTTCTTTGTCCACTTGATCTTGGCAAAGCTTGCATTCATTTCCTTTCTAGCATTTTCTCTTGCTCATTTTGCATTATTTCTGTTGCTTGTAACATGCAGCTCAGCATCTTTGCCTTCGTCATCAGACAGCTCAGCCTATAAATAAAACCATGCCATGAGATCTACATTTCCATAATTTGTAACCAAGTCAACATTTGTACTTACCAAATCTACCTAAGCCTTGTACTCATCATCAGTAGTTGGTCCTTGGGCAACTCAAATTCCTCACAAAAGATCTGCTAGCCCAACTAGAACGAATTTTCCTCAACAAGAAAGAAGTGACAGCATAAGGAGTAATGGTTGGAACAGGATAGAAAACTCTCTGAGCCATGCCATACTGCCTGTAGACTCTAGACGGAGTGTAGAAGGTTATAGTACTGAAGCTAGCAATCTGTACATAACTGTCCATAACAGAGGTTACGACGAAGCTCAATTTCCACCACGGACAATGCCAGCAGATTAACTTTTCATTCCTGGATAAGAGAAAGTTAGTCCAGCCGCCTGTGATCTTTAGTGTAGCACGCTCAGCCTTAGTTAAGACATGCCCCCTGGATTGGAACTGTCGAGGCCTGTAAGTCTTAGGATTTGCTTGGTGCATCAAAACGCCTAGCTTTTCCTTCAGCCAGATCTGATAAAGTATATGACCGAGTCATTCAGGGTTCAACAGAAGTAAACATGAAAATAGGTCAAAATAAGCATACTGGGAGAAGTAGTGGGCTACCTCGAAGGCGTTGAGTATGTGTGACAGAGTCCAAGCCGATAATGGTTTCAACCAAGATGATGGGAAAGGGGTTATGACCTGTTTCCACCTGCTCCAGGACGTGGGTAATCTGGAAGCTACCTCTGCCTTTAATAGACACTAGCAGGAATTGTGTGTATAGATAGAAACTGATGATTCTTTGCCAAGATCTGCTATTCTTTAGCTTAGAATTCCCTAACTTTAGCAACTTGTGAGTTAAGAGGGATTGGCCATCAACGCAGGGAAGTATCTGACCTAGAGTTATTCCAAAGAAACTAGCCAATGATTCTGGAGTTTGACTGTCAGTAGAAGGTAATGCTAGAGGAGCATTGGAATGGTGTATCTTGTTCAAAATACCTTCGAATTCTTTAAACATGGGGCATAGCTCAACTCCATTAAAATGGAAGCCATGGTGTTTGATGCTCCAGCACTCAGCAGCTGCATACAGAAGCTTGATATCAAATGGGAAATTCAGGAAAGCTTTGAATTCTGCAAGGTGATATTGATCCAAAGAATTCCATACTTTTGTTTCCATACTTCCTAGGTGCATTCTAAGGGTGTTGGCTGACTCCTGTAACACCTCTTTGATTTGGGGAAGCTTCTGAAAAGTTTATTCAGTGTTTTTTGGTGTTTCTAATCTGCCCTAGGAGTTCTATTTATAGCCCATGAGGTTTGAGGAAGTTTGGGTTCGAAAAGGAGTCAAAACATGAAAAATCGCAAGAAAAGCCTAAAATCAAGGGAGTGGCGTCTGCGGGCCAACGCCAGTCCCAAGAGTGGCATTGCCACCCAACGCCTATCCCTCAGTGGTATTGATGGCAAACACTACTCCCAAGAGTGGCGTTGGGCCCTGGCCTGATTTCCCATGGCGATTCGACGATCGACGCAAATTTTCAAAATTCTAAGAGGATTCTATGCATGTCATTTCATACATACATGATAGAAAACATAAGAAAGATAATCATGCATACATAAACTAGCAAATTTGCATACATTTGCTAAGGAAAACATGCATACACGCATCCACAATAGCTAGAAATCATGTATACATTCAAAATTTTGTACCAAATGTATAAAGTACATGTACATATCATAATTCAAGGCCTAAAGAAGTTTTGAAATGGAAATAAGGACATCTACTCATCCTCCTCCTCCTTCTCAGACTCCTTTGACTCCTCAGAATCTTCATCCTTCTCATCATCGTCAACCGGCTGACTACCAACCTCATCACCAGCCTGCTGATCATCATCTCTTTGATCCACATAAGCTCCTCTAGCTGGAATGCCTAAAGCGGCAAGCTGAGCCTTCAACTTAGCAATCATCCTGCAAGAAAGGTGATGGGCCTGTCTCCAAGTATCATAAGTCTCCACTAGATGGGCCTTGCTAGCCTAGAAGCACGATAATAGACGGGAAACCTCATCAACAGGAACTTGGGAAAGATAGAAGGGTTAGAATGCAAACACAAATGCAAATGAATGAAGCAAAGCCAAAGAGGCTTACATGAGTACATCCAACTGTAAAAAAAATTGAAGGATCGGCAGCAGGATGGAAAATATGCTCAACCAAACCAGCAACAGTCCTATGATGCACAGATAGTCCAGGAAACTTGGTGATGTGGCCTAGTACAACATCACCACGGCTGCTAGAAGTGTGTCTAGAATGACAGGGTCTAGCAACCTCAAGACTCAAAATCACTCCTCAAGTAGAAGCACGAGTCCTACTGCTCAGTCTGGGAACATCTGGCCTGGGACTAGGGGCATCATCATCATCACCAGAACCCCTAGAATCTCCTTCATCCCAATCCTCATTAGAGCTTGACTCAAAGAAAGTCACTACTCCCATGGGCACCTATAAAGAAACAACTACAGATCATGAAAGCAAAGTGTGATGTATAAAGAAGTAGAAAGGATGGAATGTTACCTTGTCAAACATCCTAGGAGACAAAGGCAATGCAGGAAGGCACCTCGAGTGCAAGAACATAGTGTAGTCCTTAGAATGAGAAAGAAAAGACACGCACTCAAAGCCATCAAGAGCTATAGTCAAAGTGCTGTTCGTCAGCTCATGTCCTCAGAACATCTCGAGGGGAAGGTCATGTGGCCTCCTCCAAAATCTAGCTGAATACTGGTGGCGAGTCCTCTCTAAGAAACCACATCCTAAGTCCAAGACCCTCTAGAAGGATCCTCATGTTGTCCTTCGGCAAAGACGCAATGACATAGGGTAAAAATCCCTCCATCTGGCCTAACCACTGTTTGTCAAGATGAAACAGAAGGAAACAAGGTAAGTATTTCAAATTCATGTCAATTGCATTAAGCTGACAAAGTTGCTTTTATTTGTTTTACCCTAGAAGCAGTCAGTGAGTTAAGGTACACGCGATGAGCGTCAATATTAGTTAGGTGAATACACAATCGCTGCAAGCCCTAACATCTGAGGACATGGAATACATAACTGAAGAGGGAATAACTGGCAAATCAAGCCCAACTCAATAGCCCAGACCTACAAAAAAGAAGAGAAAGTGAGAGTAGCAAATGGTAAGTAAAGCAAAAGAGAATAAAGTAAAAGCCAAAGCAACTCACATGAGTGGCGTGCCAGAAGCCGTAGAACTTTGTAGCACCATGAGAAATCCTATCCATGCAAAGATACAGATAGGCCAAAGCAGGGGAGCCCCAATCATACCTGCTCATCTGATTAAAGTTCCTAAGAATAGGAACGAAATGCAAGCCGATAGTAAAATTGGTGTCATAAAAGATAGTACTACCCAACAAGTAAAGGATGAAAACACAGGCCATCTGATCAAATCGCCAATCAAACTCTGGCTGATAACTCAGTAGATGTCTCACAAGTTCATCAACATAGAGCTTCCTAAGGCTCTTCTGCCCTAGAACCATGCCTAGCATTCGGAGAAAATACTCATTCTATATGTCACGATGGACAGAGTATATCCCACCATCCCAGAATATCCTCTCACCAGCACATGCTAGTCTAGTAATAGTAGAAAAGGAAGCTGGAGATAGTGCACATGGCAACTAGAAGGTGTGGGTAGTAGTAAACCATCGCTCCATCAATGCTTGCATAGAACAGCAATCACGGCGAGAGCTCATATGATCATCCACATTCTCAAGAAATGTGGAAAGCAAAGGGCCAAATCCAGCCCACAACACTAATGCCTGCACACCTAGAGGTAATCCTTTCCAAATCGCTCGAACTTTGGAGAAATTCCCATTATAAGTAAAGGTGGTCTCATCTCATTGCAAGATGTAATAACAAGTATGTTTCCTAACTCAGTCATCCAATTTCTTGGATGCATTCTTTATTTCTAACTTTGGCAGCCAACAAAGCGTCAAATCACGCATAATCATTCATGAAATGTGCAACATGACATGCATAAATCATTCATTAAATGTGCAAATCATGTGTAAATCATCCATAGAGTATACATATCAGTCTATTTTTATGTGTTAAATCATCGAAGCATGCATCGGAACACTCTACAGAGTTCAAAATCACTATCGGGACCAGAACTGGGCTCAACGCCAGTCCCAGCAATGGCGTTGCCACCAACGCCGGTTCCACAATTGGCGTTGGCAGCAACGCCACTCCCAGCAGTGGCTTTAAGCCTTGGGCAGTGGTGTTGGCTGCCATTCGAGTTTATTTCACAGATTTTCAACAAATTTCACAATGCCTAGTCATTAAACAATGAAATTGAAGTGTTTGGACACTTACCCAATCTCCAACTATGCTACAAAGATGAAATCGACTGTTGGAAAGTGGAGAAACTCTTCCTCCTCTTTAGATTCCATCCAAATCAGTTTTTGCACCTCTTCCTGAACCCGAAAAAGGCTAACCGGCTCCCATGTAGGTTCTAATATCGAATCATCTGCCATTTTGCCTTTTATTTGAAGTGATTTGGTTAAGAAATGAAGAAATGAGAAGAAAATGAAGTTTGGGTAAAAATCAATTTTGAATAGTGCAAAAAAAGAGCTTCCCACTACTTATAATGCCAATTTGGCAAATTACCATTTCGATCCCTGGAGATTTCTTACAAAGAAGGAAAAAAGTTTTGTTACAAATAGGTCCGAAAGTAAAATTAAGGCCAAGGAAGGCCAATTTGAGTCCAATTGGGGGCAAATTTTGGAAGAATATCAGAAATTATAGATAGCTACAGTCAGAATGTCAGAGAATGAGAAAGAATTACAGAGGAAATGACAGAAATAGCAAAAAAAATCCTTTTTCAAGGTTTATTTTCCTACCTAAAATTCATAAAATATTTGGGGTAATTCCTGAGGAATAGATGGTGATTTTTGGGTCTAGAAATTAATTTCCCCAATGAGATTCAATTTCCCCAGATGGAGTCGAATTCAGGAATCAAATTCCTCAAGTGAATCTATCCCAGTAATGGCTATCGAAAGAAAATAAATCTTATATCCCTAGTAGAGTTGTCTAGTGATGGCTATCAAAACAATGACAATGGAATTCAATCCCCAGTCACAGTCTATAAAAGATATGACCCTTTTTCCCAATGAAGATAATTCTTAGAATTCAAGTCTCAGAAGGCAGACAATCCCCAGTGGAGTAAATTTACCACTAAACTCTGAAAGAGCATAGTGGATCTCTCTAAAGTTGAGCCAAGGTAGTTGAGGTCCAAGGCAAGACAAGTCAACCTGGTATCCGAGCCGGGAAGGTCAGAAAGACCTATTTTCCAAACTTAGGCAGCCGAAGTCCTAAGAGGAGTTTCATTTTGCTAGCCAAGTCAGAAAATAATATTCCCCATGGAGTGAAGTCTAAGCAGCTGAGATCTTAGATGGAGCTTTGATCAATCTTAAGTCAAGCCAAGGCAGCCGAGGTCCGAGGCAAAAACTTAATCATGATGGCTAAACTAGGAAAACCAGTTGTTCCCCATAGAGTTAAGCCAAGGCAGCTGAGGTCCGAGGTGTTACTTGGTTTGGAGCAAAACCCTGATATGCGAGTTAGGAGGGTATAAACACCCAAATCCTCATGGAGTTAAACCAAGGCAGCTGAGGCCCGAGGTTAAACTTCACACACCGAAGTCGAGGTACACATTTCTTTTCAAAAATTACGTGTTTTAGCTTTGTTGTTATTTTCCATATTATTGGATAATACTACAAACCTCCGACAAAACGGGGGCAAACTGTTAACACCTAATTTTTGGATACAGGAATGGGGAAGTGGCTCAGAGGTCCAGTGATGATCATTCATGTTTTAAATGGAATGAATTGAGTTGATAATTGCTTTTTAGAGATTGCATAGCCATAATCCAATCGTTTTCTAAGCCTTCATAGCATGTTTTCATGCAAAACTTTTGTTTTACGCATAACACTGTAATTTTCAGATGATTTTCATCATAACTTTCTCTACAAGTATTGGAATGACTTGAAATTTTGAGGGTTGATAGTTTAGAACATTCTACACTTTTTCTCTTTTATATGTTTTCTCAAAATCCGACGTTTAGAGGCCTAAAAGGGCCCAACGCCACTCTTTAGAGTGGAATTGGGTCTAATGCCACTCTTCTAAGTGGAGTTGGGCTCAACGCCACTCCCATGACTAGCGTTGGGCTCAACGCCACAAGGAAGATTGGCGTTGGGCCCCCAATGGCAGTCACATAATTTTCAGTATAAAAAGCTCAGTTTCAACTTGTTTCAGCCCAGACTGCCCAATGCCAGTCACACGATTTCAGCATAAAAAGCCCGATTTCAACCTGTTTCGGCCTGGAATGGCCCGTATAAGTTGTACACGCATCCCAAGGCTCTATAAGACCATTTTTTTACCAAAATAACGTTAGCTTGAAGCTTAAGTCATTGAATTTCACTAGGAAAGTGATGATGGAAACCAAGCTTAAGTTTTAAGCTAATTCGGGTATAAATACACTCTTAAAACTATGTTTTGGGGGGGGGGGAGGCAACAGTTGATACGAATTTAGGGTTTAGTTTCTCATACGAACACTCTAAGTTCACTTAATTAACAAAGCATTATACACTTTTACATTGATTTTACACAAAAACTCATAAAAGCTTGCATCTTTTCCATACAAGAGGTGGTTTTGAAGCTCGTAGTTCATTCAAATCAAGTTCCAGTGACAAAAGCAATAAGGAAGTCACTCAAACCAGATCTGACGGTTATCAAGAGCTTCTAAGTTAATTTCTTGAGAGGTAACTCACCTTTTCCTTCGATTTTCATTGTTTCTTTGCATGTTTTCATGTTTTTCACATTATAAACGTGTTATTTTGAATGTTTTGTTGCTGTAATTTTATGTTTGCATGTTTAAATAATGTTCATGCATGTTTGTGATTGTTTAAATGCCATGAACATACCTTACGATCGATGAAAGTTGCTTTCTTTGCATGATTCTTTGTGTTTTATTTTAGATTTGCATTATTTGATGTCTTTAAAATGTTTTTCATGCATGAAATTGTTTCTTTTCATGCTTTAAATCAACAAAAAATTGTTTCTTTTATGTTTCCATGCATAAAGTTATGTCTTTTCATGTTTTGATGTATAAAGGTTATGTTTTTTTTTTTTTGTGTTTTAATAAATAAAGTTGTCATCTTTGCATATTTTAATGCATAAAGTTTGTTTCTTTGTGTGCTAACATGTGAAATTGAATTGTTTTAACGTTTTATGTTTAAAGTTTGCATCTTTTGCAAGTTTTATGCATAAAGTTTCATCTTTTGCATGTTTTACGTTTAAAGTTCGTGTCTTTTTGTATTTAAAGCATGTCATGATTAGATCTAGGTTATTTTACCATGTTTCATGCATTATGATATGTTTTGATGATTGCTTGGTGAGTTTTCATCATTGTTTGGTCATTTTTTGGGCTTGGTAAACCTAAAAATCACATTTTTCTTTGTCAAATCTTACATTCTGGTTGGTTCTGGCAACCAACGCCACTGCCAGGAGTGGCGTTGGACCCAAACGCCAGTCCCACGAGTGACGTTGGCCCCTGTTTATCTTCCTTCTATGGCATTGGGCTTTAAATGGTCATGTACAGGTCTATATAGTTGTATACAGTAGCTTTGATGCGGAATGTAGCGACGAGGTAAGCTTCTAAAACTTCTTTAGTAATTGTTTAGATGTATTATTGCATGAAATTGGTTATTAATGCTTATATGGTAACCATTCTAGGTTAAAAACAGTAGAAACTCTAGGTTGTGTTGCTATGTTGATGTGTTATATGTTATCATCACTTTTGCATGTTAATTAACCCTAATTAATGGCTGGTAATTGTTAAAATCAACCCTTGTTTGTTATTAGAAACTCACTATTGCATGTATGTATGTAAAAAGTAGGTTATAATTGTTATGTGTTTTATTGCTTTGTTAGAAGGAATGAAGGTTTGTATAATACTAGGAGTATCAGGTAAAGAATCACACTCTGAGAATCGATAAGTCCGATCCTTGAATCTCTGGGGTCAATGCACCTTTCGTATTCTTAAGAGGAATCAAGGTGTACACCTTGTAAGACATTCCCGATGTCGGTTCGGGTGGTGACCACCACTTCAGCCCAGTAGCTGAACACACAATGCCGCAGTTGCTAATCATGGCTCAGGCTCTGAGGCAAAACCTCCTTGTCTACAGAGGGGAAGAGTCATCATCATCATCTAGGCTACTAACCTTGCTTGGCATTCTTGATGCTTTAAAAAGGATTGAGATGCTCAAGAAGACTTCAACAAAAAGATGGAAGTAAGGCTAGATGATCAAGATGATGACCTTGTCTCTATTCATGCCGACCTTATGGCCATCTACACCAAGCTTGGCATAGATGCTTGTGACCATGATGGACTTTAGGGATCTTAGGCCTTAGTAAATTTAAATTTTATTTTTCATGCATCATCATCAGATTCATTGCATTTTGTATTTACTTATCTTTAATGAATGAACATGATGATTTCCTTTAATTTTATGTTATTTATTTCAATTGTCTTTTCTGTTGCTCTTTCTCTCTCTATTACACTTGTTTATGTCTATCTTTTATGCTTTAGTTACCCTTTATGTTTTTGAGTTAATAAAAGGGGAGAAATCTCTAGTTCCCAGTTCTTTCCCAGTAGAACCTTTTTGGAACCTTAGATTGATTGGATTTAGAGCCCTTTGAACTCATATGGACCAAAAAATTGAAACTAAGCATACTTGGTAAACATCTAAAACTTATGCAAGGACTTTTACTTGTAAGCTTTTGCATTTTTCTTCTATTAGCTTTAACTATTTTTACATGCACAAGTTGAGGGGGAGCAACTCTAATCAATTCACACACTTAG
>CANYLF013421056.1:0-12044 GCA_948193215.1 Bocquillonia castaneifolia
TTTTTTTGTTTTTAAAAAAATCCTAGATCTCACAGAAGGGACCGCAACGCATTTTCATCAAAGATTCAATTCTCTGTTACATGCAAATGGCCTGAGAGTAGGGACAAAGTATGTTTTTTAATCTTTTCAACTTTTGAAACAGTCATGCATTTTTGTGATGAAAAAAATTCAACCTATCTACTCGTTTAGCCAAGGAAAACGGCAGAACAGATAGGTGCGAAGGTAAATTTCCTACTTTTTTTTTTGGGTTTTCTGTTTAATTTATTTTATATGGATTGAGGTGAATGATACCAGTACACTGCATGCAATGCTTAGGCCATGACTGTGTTGGCATTTAATTGATTTTTTCTTATATTTATTCTTTAGAATCTCACTTCAGTGCTGTCAATAGATTGCATGCAATACTGTTTAATTTATTTTGTATGGATCAAGGCCAGTGGTACCAGTACACTATGACTGTGCTAGCATTTAATTAACTTTTTCTTATATTTACTCTTTAGAATTGTAGTTCAGTGTTGTGAATATAGTGCATGTAAGACCTAATAAGCTATAACAGAGATGTTTGTGACCTTTGACAGAATATTTTTACAATCATCTTGCATGTGAGTTGAAATTAGGATACAATTAGTTTTTTATGCCCTTAGATATAGCAAATTTATTTAATTATTCAAGCCACCTAGAGCTCAATGTGAAGATACATTCATTTTCAGGTCAATCACAGACGCCCCTTAATCACCTACATATAAAAATTGATTGTAGTTGTGTACATTGAGCTTTAAACCAACCATCACTGGCACACCAACCTGTGTTTTTCATGGGTTAATTCAATGAAGTATAACTTTTTTTTTAACTGGTTGTGTTTTTTTTTTTTTTTTGCAAATACATGGATTGAAGGAGCTGACTCTCCTGGCCAGGCATGGATGTAGTCCATAGACATCCCATTTCACTTAAAGAGGCAGCAAACAACAGATAAGTAACCGACTCTGATCCTAAATAGGATCTGAATGAGACTATGTTATATGTGAGAGTCATGCTTAGTAAATAAGAATGTGCCTAAAAAATTAAGTACAATTGCTAATACAGATTCTTTAAGTCACTGATAAGTAATTGATGCAGAAAGTATAGCTGATCACTCATTTACTGTTTTTTCCTGTGGACCTCTAGTAAAAGGCAGAAAAATCAAGCAAGAGAAAGAAATGATTTGAGCAATGGAAATACAGCAAACTGTGCCTCTGTCAATAACCAAAAGCGGCAGTGACAAGCACCAGGACAGGCAGCACCCTTCCCCAACCTACACGAAGCACCTGGAAAAGCTGAACACCTCAAATAAACTCTGTTAACATTCATTTACATAGGTTACTATGTAATGATACTAAAGCATTTTTTTCAATGCAGCTCACAACACTTTAGAAGGAAAAGGCAACTCAGAGAACAAATCAAGTTGGCCCATAGTCCAACTGAAAGTTAAGTGACTAAATTGCACAACTAAATTCATCTAATTTTACACTTTACCATATTTACAAAAACAATAGCACACAACACCCACACCATCTATTGACAACTTAACTAACACCACACCCTTCTGCTCCACAGGGAAGCACACTGTGCAATGGTAAAGATACACCAAAGTGCAAACTGAAGACTGCAAGAAGAAGGAGAAGATAGCTTCACAGGCAAGGTGCAGCTATTTGGGGTCATAAAGGTAAGTGCATGCTCTTACCCTAAGCCATGCACCAATTTACATTTTTTATTGGCCATGCTTTATTTATTGTTGGTGTTGATTAATTGCTGTTGCCTTTGTTCGTTGAACAATAAATTAATTAAAGGAATAAATATTTTAATATTAGCTGTCAAACACAATTATTTAATTAGATTATTTGTAACAAATAATCTATCTTCAAGTGGAAGTTTCATGGTTCAAAGGTTTGCATATTTTTTGTATAAAAAGAATTTCAGTAAAATTTTCAAAATTAAATTAGCATTTGTATTCTGATGTGTCACTCAAAAAACCTGTACTTGACAACAAGTATAGCGAACTGTCATTTTTATAATTAAAAAAATTCAGAATTAATATTAAGCTTACATGGGTAAAATCTATTTTTTATGTTCTGTTGACGCCCCAGTCAATTATTTAGAACATTATCCCTTTCTGAATGTTAAATTTGGTCCAAGTTCAATAAAAAGTACATTATTTGTTCAATTAGCCAGGTCAAGTAATTAATCCTTCCCTGCAAATGGCAGGAAGCAAAGATGAAATATACTACTGCTGGGTGCTTTTGGAGGTCCGGTTGGGTACTGTTGTGCAATGAAAGCATGCACTTTGGAGGTGCAATGGAAGCATACATCAAGCTTTAAAGGGAGGTCTCCAATATTGAACAGCCTGTAAAATTAAGAGGCATTAGGCTTAGTTTAGTTGGCTTAGTCCTGCAGACAATAGCATTGACCCAAAAGCCCAGGCCTAAAGTGTAAGAAGAATTAAAGGTGCACAAATGTAAATCAATGCTCATGTAAGGTGTAGAATGTATGGCATAACTGTAAAAAAAAGATCACGCAGGGTCCAAAATGCATGGCACCAGAGTCCAAAATGCATGGCACCACTGTAATTACTTTGAACAATGAAGTTCAAGAGCAATTTACAATGGTTTAATCGTAAATAAAGGACTGTCCAATGTCAATAAACCATGACATAAATGAAAATAAGTTAACTGATCAGGGACTTTTAAAATTAAGGAAGAACAACTTAAGGGCATTTGTCTTCATCTAAAATTGCAAACAATGCAAATGGCTCATGAAGTAATTAAGTGAAAAAGAGAGGCTGGAAGCCAAGCACGAGCACTGTACAAATTACAGTAAAACTGCTTCAGTTGTATATATAGATAGATTATGTTCACAAAGTTGGATTTTTTTTTAGATTACAAACAACCATCGGGTTGGACATGGCCAATTGTCTTGACAAGCACATTGGAACAAAATGATTGAGCAGCTTGATTTGAGTAGCTCAAATTTACATTATGTAACCTTATACCTTTGCATGGAAATTTAGAGCTACAGTCAAACTTTATAGCAACCGGTGTGGCTGATGTTCCTCGAATGCCTTTATATATCACATCATTGATTTTGATACCTGAAATCTACATTTACATTTTTATACATATATCAATAAGAATGGAAGATGAATGTAATTAGCATTTGGTTTTTATACAACGCATAATAAAAGTTAATTAACTGCTCAAATATTCAATAAGTATATACCTGATAGGGGCAATTTAAGTTGTGAGGACAATAATGTTGGTCAATTATAATTGGGTTTTGAACGTTATGCACAATTGCACCTATAAATCGAATCATCTGGACAAATCCATCGCTGTGTCTGGCCCATGATTTAATCCTAAATCCATTTTGTGTGCCTGTAAAAACAGTCCTTTTAACCGTCACATTTTGGACCCCTTCTTCTTCGATACTCTTGGCCAAGCTTCCAATGCTGCAAATATAATATATTCCGAAAATGAACTCATAATTAAATATGAATCAATTTTAATTGGTATATATATTATTGGGTTTCATAAAATGAATTGATTTTCCATAAAATAATATAAAATGGCCTAACCTGATACCGTGACCAGGGCCGCATTTGACCCCTTGGATCCATAAATTCTTGGTGCCAGGACCAATAGAGATGCAATCATCACCAGTTTTAATTACAGAGTTTAATATTACAACGTTGTTGGATGATTGAATGTGTATTCCATCTGTATTTGGACTGTCTTCATCAGCAATCACATTTATCCTTTGAACGTTCACATCTTCACAGCCATTGATTACAATGTGGAACATCTGACTGTTTAATGATAATAACCCTTTGATCCTTACTTTGTTTGAGTTAGTGAACCTCAGTGTCTGCTAAAATTTAAGAAAATAAAAAATATATATATCAACTTAATTAATTACATATGCATTTGTAAATTAAAATTAAAATTGTGTGTATTTTTGAGTACCGTAGCACCAGAAGGGCAGTTGGTGTTGGCTTTAGCTTTGCAAGCCCACAAAGGAGAGCCATTGGCATCGAGTGAACCACCAACAATGGAAACACCTGAAACTCCATAAAAGCTAAGCCAGTTGCTCGCATTTCCTAGAATTCGATAATCCATTGGTGCAACTAGAGTGCCACCAATTTTGATGGTGATTGAATGGGTTTTGCAGCCACCTTTAAAGGACATGGAACCAACCAAAAACCTCCCTTTAGGTACAAAAATGGTGGTTGAATTATCAGTAGAGCCACAAGCAGCAGCCCATGCATTTAGAAAGGCCTTTGTAGAATCTGTTTTCCCATTTGGTTTTGCTCCATAGCTTAAAACATTATACTTTCTAGTAGCAGATGATGATGATTTAATGCATGAGATGATAAAGAAAAGGAATAAGGGTGCTCTTAGTCTTGCTGCCATGTTAATTTTTCTCAATTAATGAAAAAGAAGCATTAAATTAAAAAATAAAAATAAAAAGATGGTTAATTGGAAGAAATTAGGTAGTTATATGAACAAGTAGTGGGGAGTTTATAAAGGTGGTCTGCTGAGTTAGTTAATATGATGTTTTAAACGGGGGGTTTATAGAAACGGTTACATATAATGAATTCGTAATTACTCCAATCCAACCACAGATTATACAGAACATTGTCAGCTTAATTATGTACTAATTAAAATCAGTGATATGCATTAATTTGTTATGTGAATATGATCCACTGTCCAACCCCACCATTGGATTCCTTTAGTTTATAGGTTACAGATCAGCTAAAATTATTTCTCATCCTTGATGCTATTAGAAATTAATTAAAGTACGGGGAGACTGTAAATACCTGAAAATATTTCCATGCCAACAAACAGCCTAATAGAAAATTTCCATGCAAATAAAAGTGCAATTGAAATAAACAGAATATATAAAATAAATTAAAACAGCAAGCAAAACATAATATTATATAAATATTACTCTTATTCAAAATAATGCAGAATAATGCCTTAAATACGGCAGTCACATAGACATTATTATTATTATTATTGGAGTCACATGACATCAATACTTATAACATCATAACTTCAATTCTTGTCATTCTTCTCACAGCCATAAACTATTGTCTTGATATTTTTTCCAGATGCTCCATCATATGAGTAATAAGTATTCTTAGTCAATTTAAACTGCTTCTGTTGTTTTGATGTTGTTCCTTGTTGTTGCTGCTTTCCAGACTTCGAATTTGAATTTGATTCTAGTTGATTTGAACCAACACTTTCACGATCCATAGCTGCCGCAAATACTAGCTGCTAAAACAATAGTTAATTAGTTCTAAGAATTCAAAAGTAAATCAAAAAAAATATAATGATTTTTTAGTCCCTTAGTACTCCTTTATATATAGGGCTATACTACATTTATTATGGGAAGAAATTGAAGTATCCCATCCATTATAGGAAGAAATTAAAGAATCCCGCACAGGAAAAATGAATGTATATATATATATTTTACCACACTACACTATTCGGGAAGAAATTAAAATATCATGTGGACCCTTCGTCGGAGATAAAAATTGTATAAATTTGTTAATCGCTGGGATTTGTAAAAATATAATTAAACACTCAAACATTAGAATTTCTAACTGTCCACAGTTCACTGTTCGTCATCCATCAACAGTTAGATTGTGACCGCTCTATCAAACAAGTCCTAAATGCATGTATGTGGTAGGAAAGTCTTAAATGGTGTTTGATAATTCAACTTATCACTTATATTAAAATTTTCCACACTTATTTATTTTAAGTTATGTTTGATAATGTAAATTGATGTCACCTTAACTTAATCAGTTAAGTCAAAAACCACTTGAAATCATAAGTCAAAACTTTTGACTTAAAATTTTTCTATTGAAAACTATCATTGGTTGATCTTTTAAAATTTTGTGTTCAAATAGTTAGATAAACTTAAATTATCATTATAAATAATAAAAACTCTTTTTTACGTTTATACTTTTTATTTGACTTATAATTTTCTTGACAATTATACCCTTATATATGCATGGTTATAATTAGTTTTTCTAAAACTGCTTATAATTTAAGTTGTATATTTTAAAGATTATAAATTTTAAAAATACTTAATAAAAAATTAATATTTTCAGCAATTAAAGTTATCAAATAAATTATTAAATTCAACACTTAAAGAGCATTTAAAATTTAATATTTAATTTTTCAACATTTAACTTCCAGTTTCATCAAACTCCACCTAGAAAACAATAATTAAGTTGGTTAAATTAATTCCACCTACACAGCGGTTTGCAATAGCTCCAAGGTTTGTATATTCTTCTTCAATTCTAAGCTACATTTGCTAGAATCCGATGATCCCCTTGTGTCAGTAAGGTCCCATCAATTTGAATGGTGATAGAATGGGTTTTGCAGCCACCTTTAAAGGACATGGAACCGACCAAAAACCTTCCTTTAGGTGCATAAATGGTGGTTGAACCAGTGGAGCCACATGAAGCAGCCCGTGCATTGAGAAAGGCCTTTGTGGAATCTGTTTTCCCATTTGATTTTGCTCCATATATAACTTACCACATTATATTTCTTAGTGGCATATGAGGAGTTTATGCATGAGATAAAGAAAATGGTGCTACTAATCTTGCTGCCACGTTAATTCTCTCAATGAGAATTTTTTTTTTTTTAAAAAAAAAGCTAATTAACTGGAAGAAATTAGGTGATTATAATAAGTAGTGGGAAGTTTATAAAGGTGGTCTCGTGAGTTGGTTAATTTGATGTTTTAAACGATTAAAAGGGGACGGTTACATATATATATATCACACAAGTAATTAGCAGCATGTTTCAAATCGCATATTCTATTTGTTTTTAAATGAAAAAAAGTAAATGAAGATATAATAATAGAATCATGCTGAAGCGGTTATTCCATGTCAGCAGTTGACATGGAATAACAAACCAGTAAAATTACAATACGTGGAATATTTGCATGTGGGGCTGAGAACCATTACATATAGGGGGTGATGGTTTTCACATTATCTCTTCTTTTACATTATACACTTGGGTAGTTATTAGATATAAATAGTTTTTTTATATACACATGACTATATTTTATTGGTCTGTCATTCCATGTCAAATGCTGACATGGAAAAGCAGATGTACTGTATAACTTTTCAATAGTACAAAGTTTAACACAAGAAGCATCAAATAAAACACCAGCAATTTGACATTAAACAGTGCATACATGTATCCCACAGATTAATGTCACCTTAATTATGTACTAAAATCAGTGGTATGGTATCCATCTGTTCTGTTTCTTAAATCTACTCCATAGAGTTTTTAATCTCTCTGTCATCAAATCTCTATAAACAGCCATACATACACAATATAAACAAGAAAATTCTTGTCTGGACCAGGTTCGCTATGAACACTAGCTAGCTTGACCGTTGGATTCCTTTAGTTTATAGGTTACAGAACGGCTGAAATTTTCACTGGCAAAAACTTGCAGCCTGCACTAAACTCTCTCTCTGTTGAAGCAAACAATGATAGCAATAACACATCAATTGCATAATTTGAGTACTAAAAATCATTTTTAATCGCCAAAATCTAACACATTAATTCAGATTTCTCCTCCTCTCTTGCTTTCTATATAAAGAGTAAATGAATAAAAGATACTACTGTATTTTTTTAGCTCATTTTATTAGGTTCACGTCTTTAAGTTGTGTAATCTTAAATATCTAAATTACCCTTTAAAAAAATGAAAAAGTAAGAGTAGAATTGTAATAAACTAAAAAAAGTATGAAAATAGACATTATAAAGACATTTCCAAAAATAAAATGGGAGTATCCTTACATTGGAAGTAAGGTAGTCTTGGCCTAGAGTTGAATCCATTAAGAAAATGACCTAGTTACAGAACTGATCCATTGTTGAAACTCTTTATCCAGTCAATGAAGATTCCTCACTCCATCCCTAGTTCACAAACTTGTTCCATAGCTGGCCCGGGTTGAACCTCACTAATTATAAAATCCATGTACATAAAATATCTATACTAGACATCTTATATAATTAAATATATAAATAAAATGAATACCAAAAAATAATGTTAATGATTAAAATAATAAAAATAAAGATATGATTATAGTTAAATATATTAAATCTATAAGTGATATTTCGATAAATATATCTTAAAAAAAACCCTTTCCAGTCTTAAAATAAAATAAATTAACAAAAAATTAAGAATAAAATAATAGTTTGAATGAACACAATAATGTATTTTTTATTATTTTAATGAAATGGTAACCATTTCCGGATCAACCAGATCGTGGTTCAACCAACCGGTTCGATAGGTTTTAGATGATTTCTTTCTACTATGGATTTATAGGCTAAATGATTCATCCTCAAAATGATTCATCCTCATGGCCGGTTCTCTTACCGGTTGAACTGACCAGGTCTTAAAACCTTTCGACAAAGGTAGGGTAGTCCAACTTATTACTCATTGAAAATTTTCAGTACTTATTTTATTAAGTCGTATTTAAAATATAATTTAATGTTAGCTTCACTAAATAAATTAAGTCAAAAACCATTTAAAATTACGAGTCAAAATTTGTAACTTAAAAATTCTACTGAAAATCATAAGTGGTTGGGTTTTTTTTTTAATTTTTTACTAGAATTGTTTATATAAATCTAAATTGTTATTAAATTCAATTCGATATACTTTGTATATATGGAATATGATGAAAAAAAACAAAAAAGAAATAGAAATAAAATAAGTGAATAGGCTTCTTTTTTTATTTTGAAATTTGATTTTGAAAAGAGTATAATTGAGAGACTAAATCGGGAGCATATGGGCTGGTTCGAATCAATATGGAAGTATTACCTCATGTCCATTCTATCTTTTCTCCCTGGTTGATAACATCATTTTGCATGTTCGTTATTACGGGTAGCTCCTACAAAAGATCGGACTAATGACGTATACAATACTTTTTACCTTTATATTCTTTATTTGACTTATAATATTATTAACAATTATACTCTTATATACGATTATTATTACTTTTATGAGTTACTTATAAGTTAGTTATCTATTTTAATAATTATAAATTAAAAAATTTTAAAAATATTTAATCCAAACATTAATATTTTTGGTAATTAAAATTATTAGGTTGATTATTAGATTTATCACTTAAAAATTTCAGCATTTATTATATTGACTACTAAAAATTCAATACCTAATTTTTAAGTACCTTATTTTTAGTTTTATGATCAAGCACCACCTAAGTGTATAATAATTATTTTTTTTTAATATATGATGCATGAAAGGAATATATTATACCATATTGGAAGTACGTATTTTTTACACTCTTCCGACCTATAAAATATTGCACTGCAATTCCAATACCATTAAAATGCAAATGATACAAAATGTCTTTAACTTTAGTCTACTTTTTTAGTGATGCAATTTTCTAATTTACTTTATATTATATACCAAGTAAACTTATTTTTATATAAAAAATAATTTTAAATTTCAATTATTTATATTTGATTTCTTAGATCAATAGATTAGAAATCTAGAGTTTTTTTATGCATTTTAATTAAGAATATCTTTAAGTCTTAAAACAATTGATAATCATTTTTAGTTTGAATTCTATATGTGATAATTTTTTTTTCTATTTTTTAAATTGAAGTTGCGCGTAGATTTTTTTTTAGTGAGATTTAAACTTTATATAAAAAATATTTATTTTTGATTTTTTAAGTTTTTTTAAATTATTATATAAATCGGCATATAATTAATTTATGATTTATGTACTATCGTTATAATTTTTTTTTCTTTAAGAAAGCTAGAAAGATAATTTGTGTATAACTCCACCGAGGACCTTGAGGAGGGCTTGAAAGACAACAAACAGAAGCGTCCAAACCGCACCAACCAATGACCCAAAACTGCTAATGTTCAAATGATTGTTCTAACTCGTACAAAGTACATATTAATTAATTAATTAATATATCAACTTTCAAGGTTTTAGTCTAATTTAGTGATTAGAATGCAAATAATCTATTTCAACGATGATCCTATATAATCATCAATTTGAGTGGTACTTGATAGAATGGGTTTTGCGGCCACCTTTCAATTACATAGAACCAAGCAAAAACCCTACTTTAAGTACCCAGATTGTGGTTGAATCAGTATAGCAGTGCCACAAGCAGCAGCCATTGAAATCTGTAATTAATCTATATATATATATATAAAGGAAGCCCGGAAAACAGGCCATCCAGGAACTCGCCACGTGGCCCTCCGTATGATTTTATTTTATTCTCCAAAAATAGTTACCTCCTACATTCTCTCCTCTAATTTTAATTTATTTTTTAAATAACAAAAGGTTTTACTTGATACTTGAGATGATATATCAAGATGAGATATATCAAAAACCTACATCTTATTTTTAATTTTATTTTATTTAAAAAACAAAAATATGAGATATATCAATATGAGTTTTATATATATATAGAGTTTGCAAAGTTGTAGCATGCCAATTAAAGACCTCGAATCCTTAAGCCGCAGAGTAATAAGTAATGGATTAAAATATTTATTAACCTCTTAAATTAAACCATATTGCTCGATCAACAGTACAAAAGTCCATCTTTAATTAAACAATAAATGTTATAAAAAGGAACTTTACCTATATATCATGAAAACTTAACCTTAGAAGAAGTTGATCAAATACATAAATGTAAGTTGAAATAAATAAATTAATATCCAAATTAATTTGTTGGAATAATAAAATGAACTTGTTTAAAGAGAATATTAATATAGTACAAATAAATAATTTCTTTATTAGTACAACTGAGAAAAGAATTAAAAATACATATATAGCTATGTATACATAAATATGTCTTTCAATCCTAAACCAAATTGAAAAAGTATGCAGGATGTCTCTGTATTCGATTACAAGTATGTATAGATGGAATATACAGGTAGTGCTATTGTATACTACATAGCGTATTGCAAAACAATCTTCACGCACATTATTATCAACATAAATATGGATTTGATTTAAATGAAATAATTATTTATATTCATATTGTGAAAAAAAAAACATACCAATAAAGAAATTGACTGTTATAAGTTGATTGTCAAACCTGCCAAGGACTAAATCATGAACATATATACACCCATTCTAGTTTTTCTTCCATTAGACTATCAAAACCACTTGTGCCCTACATTAACAAAATAACAAACCAAACCCTATTAGTTAATTAGTTAACTTCATCGATCTAAACGAAAAATTGATTATTAAGATTGCATTATAAAACCAATGCATCTTGGTTGCAGTTGCAGTCTGCATAAACATCTGGATTGGTCTATTTATAGGCATCGTGGACGGAGGGGTTTTTTAGGCCCCAAACCCAGACTCTAGCGACCACGACATTACTACTATTCAAAGTTAGGGAATACGCATTAGCCTTATTAGGCGTAGCAAAGAATGAGGAGTCGCCACCAAAATTAGTTCGAGATCGCCTTTTATAGTGTGATGAACAACTTGATTCCGTTTAAAAGAGTACTCATCATCATCACCCAGACGATTCTAGGTTCGGAATAAGTATCCCATAAAGTGCATTTTATTATTTAACTACCAAGTGAAATTATTAATTCCTTATTTTAACATGCAATAAGTAAAAGAAAGTGTATAATAACAAATACAATTAAATTACACACAAAATTATAATAAATTTAATAATATAGCAACGATCCCTAATTGTTTCTAACCCAATTTTATTATTAACCCGACTTGTTAGTCCTAATTAATTACATGGAAAGCATGCCAAATGTTATTTTTTTTACCTTTTTATTTACAAATTATTATCAAATATTTATTCCTAATTTATTTATATGCAAAATATATTAAAAATTAGTTACTACATATTTTATATCCTAATTATTTGATTAAAGTTTGCACATTAATTAATTCTAGTAAAGTAAGGTATTTGAATGGAATATAAAAATAATATGAAATAATTAATAAAACATAAAAATAAATAAAATACATTCAA
>CANYLF013423043.1:0-14401 GCA_948193215.1 Bocquillonia castaneifolia
TAGAATTTGTAGGTTGTCTAAAGTCCTATTTGAAGTAGGAATAGGAATTAATTAGTTTTTTTTAATTAATTTCATATTTATTATAATTATTTGTGTTTTCTTATGAAATTCATATTTTTAGCATCAAATTCATAATATGATAGTGCAGCAACTTTAATGGCGTATAACTTGAACTAGAAGACTCGAAATTACATGATTCAAAAACCTAAATTCAAGAAAAAAAATTGAGATATACAACTTTATGAAGAAGTCGTGGTTGTTTGGAGATAGTAGAAACCCAAAACTTGAGTTTCAAGTCAGACGCCATGTGCATTCTTGGAGAAATCCGAATTTCACAAGGATTTATTATTTTGATTAGTTGAAACAAGTCCTAATTATTCTAGGATTTGTGGGTTGTCTTCGTTAGGACTTAAGAGCTATAAATAGATGGAACCAAGGCTAGAAAAAAAATTTTCTTCTCTCTCTAAAAAATAAACAAGAAAGCTTTAAAGAATTTCATAGTGGAGAATAAACTCAAGAACTTCAACGATTAATTCGAGTTTAATTGGTTTTATCTTTCCTTCATAAAAAAATGAATCTAATTTCACAAATTTCTCTATCATTCAAGCTATTAAAGTATCAATTGAAGATTGAAGACCTGAACTTAAAAAGGTATATAAATTATTTTTTATTTTTTTAACCATGAATTCTTCATTTTTTTATTAGTTTGGGTGTTTTTTTTTCTATAGCCACCAACTAATTATTTAACGTTTATTTAGTAATCAATTTATATTATTATTAGAGTAGAATTATTAATTAATTAGTTTATTTAAATTAAATTCGTGTTTACATTGAATTTTCATATGAAATTCGAAGTTTTCATGTGAAATTCGTAGCTCGAAAGTGCACAATATTTGACGGGGCATAACTTGAGCTATAAAAATTAGAATTGAGTGATTAAAAAGCCTAAGTTCAAGAAAAAAAAAATCAAGAACTATAACTTTTGTAAAGAAGCCGTGGGTGTTTGAAAATTATAGGAATAAAGAATTCGTGACCATTTAAATATTGAAAATATCTAAATATTTTTTTTGTTTAATATATACGTGATAATATGCATATGTTAACAAATAAAAAAATCAATTCTACTTTAAAATTTAAAATTAATTAAAAATATTTCACACGTAACGCGTGTGATGAGGATAAACTAGTATGTGTATATATATACACACACACACACCAATATTTTAGTAATTTTTATTTACTATTTATCATGCCACTGTATATTACTAACGAAGTATCTCTATGATCTTTTAGTTTCTGTACTCATATAATAAAAAGCAATGATATATTTTAGGTTTTTGTGTTGTAATAATAATTACAAAATAAAAAAATATTGTATGAAAATGATTAACTAAGTAGAAAAAATAAAAACATTTTGAAATATAATAAGTAAATAAATAAAAATAAAATATAAGAATTTTATAATAACATGGAAAGTGAAGTGGTAAGTGTCATATTCAATCAATCGGCAAATAACTTTTATTCTATTAGAAAATAATTAAAATTTACAAAAATAAAAATTAGCTATCTATGATGCAATTAATGTGTAGAGATAAAAATAAATAAAATGAATTAAATTTTATACCTGTAATTTATTAATATAACTTATTTTTAAGATAATATTCTTATATAGATGCACATCATCCACTTGAGCATATATTATTCGATATCATAACATATAAATTTCTTAGTTAATTATTTTATAACTTCATTGTTGTACTATATTACATCATTAAATATTGACAATTGATTTTTTTTTTTTTTGATAAGTAGTTGTTTTATTACATCACAGGAAGTGTCAGAATTTAAAGAGTTTTCGTCATTTAAAACAATGATTCCCAACAAAGAAAAACAAAATCATCCTGAGAAAGTGTCAAAAATCAACTCTAGACTCCAAAACACATCTAAACCATCATAAGAAAAGCTAGTGTTACAAGTTCTAAAAATAAACACAGAATCAATGATTCTTTTAAAAGAAAGTTTCTTCAAGGGTGAAAGTTGACAACAATTTTTTATTTACTGAAAAGTGATAGTTATCGTTCAAGCAAATAAACCTGTCAAAATTCAGGACCTTTAAAATGAATTTTAGCTCTAGCATATTAAAATTGAATCAGATTAAGTAACGAGTTATTGGTACTTTAGGTAAATTCATTTATCATTATTAATTAATGTAACTACCAATTCGAAATTCAAAAAATTATATTGGATTGTTTTGGGATAAATTTGAGTAAATGAGTGTTATTGATGACTTAAACTTGAATCCAATACCATGACAAAAAATAATTAATACTATATTGAATTTAGTAGTGTTTTTTTTTTTTTTTTTTTTTTTTGAAGGGGAATTTAGTAGTGTTTTGTATGCAAAGGAAAGGGTGAATCGTGAATGTAAACGAAGCTAGCTAGGGATGCATGGCCCATACATGGTAGCATCTATGACTATCCATCGATCTTTTCCGAAAACTTGGTTTATTTTGAGACACAAATCTGTAGAAGCAACGTATTCGTACCAAAACTAGATAAAAAAAAAAAAAAAATCCTGCCGCCAATCACTTCCATTATCTCATGCTTTTCACAACCTGAACTCCTTCCATTATTATTTCCTTCTCCTTTAACCCTTCTAATGTTATAGCTTGAGTTGATCTATGGGATAATTACATTTACACTTACACTTTACACTCTATGAGTAAATACAACAGTAAATAGTTGTCCGACTGGTGACAGGGAGGAAGAAATTAAAACATCAGGACTGGGCAATTTATTGGATAGGAACGACATTCTGAAAATTGATTAGTACTGTTTTTACTGTTTACAGATTTGGAGACCAATCATCAGTTACCAGAGTGGCAATCCAATCAATCCCATGTGTTCTTGTCTCCTATAATTTTTGTACCACTACCATTCATTGTTTAATTTTTCCGTTGTGTGGTTAGATTTCCCCTGTAAAATCAAAACTCATTGATTTTTCTAACCACGGTGATGACCTCTACACCTATTTTTCACGGATCATATCAGCAGTTTTTAAATAAAGCTTATTTAAGAAATAATCAGACATGATATTCCAATCAAAGACCTAACGTGTTGCATACATACTACGCTCCCACTATACTAAGGGCTATTAGTCCATTCATTGTTCATTTCACTATTTTTTCAAAAATTTTACCACCACAATATGTTTATTGTTTAGTTTAGCCTTTATATTCGGTTCCAAATATAATTCAATTTGCAGAATCATATATATTCCCAATCCCATTTTAAAATACTTATTTCACTTTTCACACATATTAAGAAAAGATAAATACATATTATTTTTTCTTATTTACCCCTATTAATGAATGCCTTGTAAATTATGTTAAGAATAATACAATGTCCTTTTAAAATTGTAAGGAGCCAAAAAAAAATTGAGCTAAAAAGTACATTAAAAATGCAAACGGATCTTCTTAGATGGGTCATGAGAAAAAGTGAAATGTGTCTTCTAAAATGGGACGGAGGGAGTATATTTTTTTCCTTTTATACTTTAGCACCGGACTTTATCATTTTTCACATAAAATTTGATTTTTTTTTTCTTCCAATCAGTTTCATATTAAAAAGTACTTATGCAATGGGATATTTTTCCCCCTCTATAAAGATCTTTATTGTCATGTCATTTTTTTTAACATATCTGTATATTTATCCGCATATACATGAACCACAACAGCCATTGTATCGGGTAAGAAAATCTAACAAAGTTGACATCTCAAGATTCCCCGGACGCTATGTGCTTTTTATTCACCTCAAGAAAGCCAAAAAGGTGGAAATGATGTTTAATCCATATATTCTATATGTCATATCTGTATCAAAATGTTCATATGTTTTTTGGCATTTTAACTTTTTTTATTTTAAGAAAATATTATTTATCAGGTCTAGATTATGAATTAAAACAAAACTGATTAAAAATCAATTAGAACATGTATAAAAGAATATCTGCATTAAATTATATAGTCCACACAGTTTATTTGATCATGCAAAAACTGTAATGGAAAAAAATAAGCCCATGCTAGCTTCTTTAGACTTTAGCCCCATGTGATGATGAGAGGCTACACTGATTTGGGTTTCTCCCTTCTAAAGTACACCTTTGGGAGATATAATTAAATCGAACAAAATAAAAGTATAATGCTTTTATTCTACTTCATTCATCTAAAAAGCTTTGGCTGATTTTCAGCTTCAACCTACTTTAGTTGATTGAAATGATTAAGCATGATTCATTCTGTCGACAATAACTAGTCTAAAAAAAAAAAAGAAGAAGAAAACAATGGACTTTTAGCAAGTAAAGCAAAATGGTACAAGCATCGAGTTCCTAAATATATATTGATTAGAATTAAATATATCATGTCAGAGAAAATTCTAGGTATTGTCATAGATAGCATTGAAAATTTTTAATTGTCATCTTTTAGTTATTGAAAAGCAGAATATTTCCTTGTTATCAGATAAATTTCTCTCAGCACAGCCTTTTTAGAATCTACATTATTTAAGAGCGTTTTGATTTCTTCTGTTCCAAGGACATAACCGAAAGATTAAGCCGTCCAACTTTTCCCAACTTACAAAATTTTTTTTCCGACTTCACGATAAAATGGAATCAAGTTCTTGTCAAACCCATCTTAATTCTACGTATATATGCCCTGATCATAAGAGCACAAGATTAGCTAATAAAAGTAAAGAATAGAGGCCGACTACGAGTTGGTATTCCATCACTGGATAGACAGCCGGACAAGTACTTGCTCATTGAGCAACCGACATCATAGAGACCCCAATATCACATTGCTTTTCAAAATATCCTCTTGGTAAATCACAGGCCTTAGGCAATTTCAGGATCATTAGAAACAAATCACACCATATTGCCCGGCCCAACATGGAAAGACTCACAAAAATCAACTTAGTTTCTGAGACTTGCACAATTGTGGGCAAGCAAAAGAATGAGGTCTCTGTTAAAATGAGCTCTGAACTTTGTCGAACCATGAACCTAACATCCACATATATAATTCACCTCATGTGCTTTTCTTATATTTGTTCTATTTTCAGTAATTTGATTAAGGTGAAAATGGCTAATAACAAAAGGACAAAAAGGGCTAGCGGGATAATTGCATAAAAAAGCAAGAGTACAAGCAGGTGGAAGAGAAAGCAATCATAATCGAGCAACATAGGAATTTGAATTTGTTACATATCTCACCCATCGATATGGTTTAGAGGCTGTTGCATTTTTCTCTATATGCAAATACTTTACCTGCATCAAGAAAATGAAGAATTTGAACATCTCCATCATTTGCCAGTGCGAGATATACAAGAGAAAGCCAACACTATTTTTCAATGTAAAGCTGAGAAATTAAATATTTAACAGTCATCTAGAGGTCACCTAAAAACAAGCCAGCACAAACATCATGGTTTTAATTGATAACTGAAAATTTTAAGGTTTTTTTAAGTGAGGCTTGTTGACATAATAGTGGTAGTGGTCGAGTTAATTTATTATTCCTAAGCCTAATCCATATCTTACCTCAAGACCTGATGCATTGTACATTGGAATAGTGAAGGTCATGCTGACTGGCCCGGCTTCCTTGGTGATATTTCCTGCAGCAAACAAGTAAAATGCAAGTGATATTGATTATGGTATTAAATTACATATACACAAACCTACAGTATGTAAACTATAACAGCCTCTTACCATGTATCACCTGGGAAAATGTCAGCTTTGCACGTACCATATGTTCAGATCCACCAACAATCTGGAATGTGTTGTAAGTAATAATTCATTAACTGCTTTGAATGCATGCTCACAATGTCTAACTGAAGCCATAAAACTTGCAATATAGCTAAGAGCATTCTAAGGTGAGACAAATCAAAGAGATCCATTGAATTCAAGGTGTTACCTTCTTCAAACACCACTCAATCTTCTTGTTTGATTCCTTAAAGTCAGTAGTGGTTCCAACTGCTCCAGGCTCCAACTCAAAACTGACCCTGAAATATTTAAATGTGGAGTATATGTCATTAATCATTATCAGCAGTACCAAAAAGTGATTCTGTTTTGATGAAGACGAAGTTTCTTTGGCTCTTGTCTTTTCTTTCTGATATTGTCACTGCATTTCTTTCAGGGCCATCCACAGGCCTGTAAAATCCCATCAGAAAACAGAAGCTGTCTCTGATATTTTTTAACCTCTTAGCCAGCTTATTGAAATTTGAAAAGATCTTTCTTGCTAAGCAGCCAGATTGCAGTCCAATAACTACTACTCATTCTAATTTAATACAAATGTATTAAAACTAAGTTTTGAAATTAATTTTAATTGAGGGAAAAGAAAAGATGTCTCAAGAACATTAGTAACATGAAGCATCAGAGAACAGATAGAGTCAGCTCAACAATATCTGCAATCATCTGATAAAGCAATTTGTAATCATTTTTTGGTCTGTATATTGGCCCCATTGTATCATTAAATTGACCACATCTGTGCAGATGCACGCAAGATCCAATTTGTTAACATCACTAGTATCTGCAGTTGTATGTTCACGTGTATAGTATGATTGAATAAATATGAAACTACACAAACAGAAGGGTTCAACCCTTTTCTGAAAGCAAATATAGCTACCATTAAAGATTACTTCTGCTGATTCAACCAAATAGACTTTTGCATAGGGTCAGTAAGAAAAACCTGCTAGTATATGATGGAAGTGGCATTTCTACGAGTATAGCATTTGCAGTGATGCTTGAGGGAAATTCAGCACGAACTTTGATAAGAGCTTCAGCCTGAAGAACAGTAGAGTATATATCAAATAAGGATTAGATTTGGGAAATAGTTTTCTTTTGGAGGGGTGAGATGCACTTAGAATTGTGAATAGCCAATGCATTTTAGTCACCTTAAGATGCCCAACTGCTTCAATCAATGCATTAATGCGGAAGGGAGGTCTAAACTCCTGGGTGATACGGTAGTTCATGACAGAAAATTCACCATCTGGTGCTATCTGTCAAGGGGGGAAAAACACTCGGTAACATTACCAAGTTGATGGAGGGCACATAACATAAGAAAAAGTTACGCATTATGTATTGAACCATCTCATTCTGACTCACCAAAGTCAAAGTTCTGTCAGTGTCAAAACTATCAAGATGCACTGATTCATGAAAATTACAATTGTCCAGTATCACTGCCCCTGCTCCCAGTGAACTCCTGTAATCTGTTGAAGAAGCAGAACAATTTTTATACATTAAAAATGCGACAATTTAAAAATCATTTTTTGCACGCTTTCTAGATTAAAAGTATACAGACATTACAACCCAGATAAGACTACATTTTATTGCAAACTATGTCATATTTTCAGAAATTCCCAGAATTTACAGTATATGCAAATAAGAAGCACAGTTGTACTACTATGAATTGAAATTAACTTCAAACTAATCCACAGTAGGCCAATTAACATAACAGTTATTTTTTATTAAATCATCCTAAGTAAGAATGAAAACAAAAGGCAAGCAGAAGGGTATGCTTAATCTAAAGGTTAATAATTGACTGTTTAGGTTCCTAGCAAACAAAAAATCTAATTTAATACAAAGTTTGGTATGCTTAAAAATGAGGGGGGAATCGGAATGGGAATGGATGATTCTCATTCTTGATGTTTGGTTGAGCTAAATTGATGGGGGGATGGGAACGGGATAATCCCCTCAATGGGAATCACCCATTCCTCCCTACCCCTAGGGAATGGATTTTTCATTCTCATAGTAATCAAGATAAACCATTATTAATTGCTTAAATTAATGAAAATTTATATTTAATATTTATATTTCACAAATGAAACATATAAAATAATAAAAATTAAAATATTTTAATATTATAATTTATAAATAATTAAAAATATTATTATAAAATTCTCATTCCCTTTCCTACTGTTTAATTAACCAAACAACTTATCAAAGTTTTCATTCCCTTTCCCATTCCAATTCCGATTCCCGAGTTCAAACCAAACGGCCCTATAGTCTTATCAGCAGCAAAAGGAAAATATATTAAACGTCAATGAAGCTACAAAAAAAGAAAAGATTTGGTCCTTTGACTTCAAGTAAAAACATTTCCATGTATAAGAAAAATACCATAACTTGACCTTCCACCACTTCCAATACTCAAGTCATCATTGAGTGCGAGCCGGATTTCTGGATTGCCAGTGAGATAACTCTTAATTTGAATGGTGCCATCAATCTCAGAAGTAAGTACATACCCCTTTAAGAACAAAAATAAATGAATAAAGCCAACAGAAAAAGGATGGAACAAATGAAAATCATACATTACTGTGAAAGTGTACATACACTGGAGTTAAAAGTAAGACTTATTTTTTCAATCACATCAACAAAAATCTCCTCTCTCTTCCTGCCAGGAGGTTCGTTGGCTACAACAGATTTAGTAAAAACAGTTTGAGGCAATCTTTTATCTCCTTTCTGCAGCATCAAGTTTAAAAATCCAATTAAACATAAATATGCATATCAAATGCTCATGTTGACAGACATCCCCCTGAAAAAAAAAAGGTTGCTGCAATAAATCAATACCACAAAAATGGAAGCAGGACTCGGCAAGCGAGCAGCGTCCATCATGATTGGCTCATTAAATACAAATGACTTGAGAAGTTCAGTTGATGTTGTTTGCACATAACCAAAATCCTTCAACAATTTACCATACAGATAATCAAGAAAAGCCCTCAAAACTTTATAATAACTTGCTTAAACTATGCAATAAATCAAATAATGCAGTGCCACTGACAATGATTTCGTCGAGCAACTCATAGACAAGCACGAAGTTCTTGCGGAGAGAATCTTCATTGAGAACACCAAGATAATCTTTGATAACACGAACATTTCTTTGAAGGAATTCAAGAACAAGTGAAGGTGAGATATTAGTTCTCGTTGTTGCAACAAATAGTAAGCCACCAATTTTCACATGAAAGTAGTTCACACCATCCACATTCTGAATATTCATTCAAAACAATTACTACTACTTATTACTGCTCAATTAATTAAAATTTTGAAAGAATATTAAATTAAAAGTAAAAAAAAAAAAAAGAAAGTACATACAAATACAGGTGGAGCGTCGCCTCCTTCATTTTCTTTCCAAAATTTAACCTTGCGGAAAAAAATCTCAGTGCTTCCTTTAGGAACCTCTCCACGATCTGCATTAAATACTAGTAAATTACTAGTAATTATTGGAAAAAACAAGTAAAAGTAAAAGAGAGAGAAGAACTAACAGTCACGAAAGACGATACTGTCGCCTCTTTGAGAGAGCACGAAGAACTGTGAAATCATTATTAATTATTTTAGTGCTTTTTTTTTTTTTGGTGGTGAAATGAAATTGTTACTTTATTATTATGAATTTTAGTTGTGGATTTTGATTAGTTGAGTTGAGTGAGTTGAGTAGGTCGGTGGACACCCAATTATTATCCCCATTAGTACAGATTATAGAGAGTGAAAGTTACGTTAGAAGCGCCACGCTTGCGCTCACGCTTCACTCGATTTTAGCGTGACTTAATAATTTGTTTGGCTTCTCGTTGTGATTTGTGAGTACGGGCATTTCGACATCTCATCATCCTCCCTCCTACCTTTTTTCATCATCATTTTATTTACAATAATTCTTTTCTTTTTCAGAAATATTGTACAATAATAATATCAATTCTCTGAAAATTACTTTTTCTTTAATTTGTACAAAAGAGAAATTCTGTGTCTACCGCAATATTTATAGGCTAAAACAATAAAAATAATCCACATCATCCTATTTTTCCATGTCATTCATTAAATTAATAAATAAAAAACGGATAAAAATTCAGGAAGAGATGTTCCCCTTTCTTCTCCATGGAATCATAGAACACCATCAGTAAAAGAAGTTTTGTGCATCTACTTTAATCATGAATCCATATCCCTTTGATTATATTTCTCTTGGTTTAGTTCTTTTCATTTTTTTTCTCTCTTTTAAGAATCAATCTTAAGATCGATTAGATTTAATATCACTTATCCTAATAAATCGATAGATTGCAGTTCTACACAAACTTGCTTTAGATAAACAGCTGCTGTTCACAAGGTTAGGGATTTTTCTTTTTTTTTTTTTGAACATATAATCCATTACTAGAAAAGCAAAGAAGACAGCCCTGAAGGACGGTTTTCAACCCAGTCTGCAGGCAGAGAAAGGGAAGTAACAGACTTTGCAACCCAATCAGCTGGCCTATTTAGAGATCTATTTACATAAACAAAATGAAACTAGGGATGCACCATCTTGATAGATCTAATAGCCAAAATGATAGTGCTAGCCTCAATACTGGGCTCTAACTCTAGCAAGTTAATATTAGCAATAAGATTTTTACAATAAAAAAAGAACACTATTCTATTAATGTTGGAATTAACAGCCATCTGTACTACCAAAAGAAGAGCACGAGCTTCTGCTTGTAAAGGAGAATTTGTTGTAATAAGACCAGCTTTTCCATCTTACATACGCCCATCTGTATTGAATAGTACCACTGCTTTGTGAAGATTGTTTTGGAATGAAGCATCCGTGAAGCATTTCCAAAATGACTCCTAGCATCTGTTAGTAAATGGTGAAGAGGATCTTGGTTCTGAAGGCTCTGGATTAGTAATCTGTTTGGGAATAACTGAAAATTCAAGAAACAATTGATAAGCCTTTGCCACAGTCTGAAAAGGGTCAGGAGGCCTGCCTCTAAAAATCCAATCATTCCTAGCCTTCCATATGTACCAAGAGATGTAAGGAATTGCAAGCAGTTGGTTTTTTACCTTGAAGTGTTTTTGGCAATAGAACCACCAGTCTCTGAAGCAATTATGAATATCCGGATCAATTTTGATCTGTAATGATAAAGCAAACCATGTAGCCACTGCATGATTACATCTGAACATAATGTGTTCCACCGATTTTTGCTCTGCTTCACAAATGGCACACGCATTAGATTTGGAAATGCCTCTTCAGTATAGAGCTTGTTGAGTAGCCAGAGCATTATTTAATAATTTCCAGAAAAACAAATGAACTTTACGTAAAATGTGTAGATTCCATAAAATTTTCCGTTCAAGGTTATGATGTGCTGATGAAGAGCTATCTCTCCTTTCCTCTATGGATGTAGCTAGATGATATGCTGTTTTGACAGTAAACTTTCCCCTTTGATCTATAATCCACACTACTTTGTCCTGAATATGCATTGGGGGGGTAAAAATTTTCCTAACTTCTTGGACCTCCTAAGGCATAAGAATCTGGTTTAATACAGTCAGATTCCACCTATTGTTTTCTCCCATAAGTTCATTAACATGCATGGGTGCCAAGGCTGAATTCCTAGAGATGATTTTCCTATCCGATAATGAAGGAATCCAAGGATCTTCCCATATGTTTATTTTACATCCATCTCCAACAATCCATAAAGCTCCTTCTTTCACAATATCTCTAGCTCCCATAGTGCTTCTCCGGGTCTAGAAAGATTGGGTTGAGGTTTTTGCATCATCAATGTTACCAGAGAGAAAGTACCTAGCTTTAAGTAGTCTAGCATATAATCTATGCGGTTCAGTCATCAATCTCCAAAACTATTTGGCTAATAATGCTTGATTAAAGACATCAGACTTTCTAAAACCCAGACCCCCTTTCCATTTAGCTTTACACAACTTATCCCAACTGATCAAATGAGTACCCTGCTTATCCACATCTTAGGACCACCAGAATCTAGCTATATTTCTGTCAACTTGTTGAGTCACCCCTTTAGGTAAGCGGAGGATGGACATTACATATACAGGAAGAGCAGTAAGAACCACTTTAACCAAGACCTCTTTCCCGCCAGTAGACAACAATTTCATTTTCCCGCCACTAACTCTCTTTCTCAATCTGTCCAGGGCAAATTGGAAATTCTGAGCTTTACTTCTCTTCCAGATGATTGGGACCCCTAAGTAAACATCATCCTGATCTAGCTGAGACATGTGAAAGAAATGAAGGATTTGGGTTCTAGTGGCAGTTGGAGTATTGTGTGAGAAAAGGATCTTTGAGTTAGAAAAATTTATGGATTAACTAGTGGCAGAAGAGTACAGGTTTAATATTGCAAGTAAATTCTAAGCTTCTACAAGATTAGCCTTTCCAAAAATTAAAGTGTCGTCAGCATACAACAAATGGTTAATTTTCTCAGCATTCCTACAGATCTTAAAGCCTGAAAGCTAATTCCGAGCTAGAGCACCATTTAACATAAATGAGAGTATAGAGGACATATAATAAACAAGTAGGGTGATAAAGGATCACCTTGCCTAATTCCTCTAGTAGGAATAAAACTCCCATAGGGCGTACATTTCCTATAACTTGATAGGACACTGATGTTACACATTGCATTACCAACTGTACATTTTGATCTGAGAAGCCAAACGCAGTTAGACATTGAGCCAAAAATTCCTAGCTAACTTAATCATACGCTTTATTCATATCTAACTTAAGGGCCATAGAATGATGATTCTTATTTCGGTTTCTTAACATGGAGTTAAACACTTCATGGGCAATTAGCAGATTATCTTGGATCAACCTTCCAGGGATAAAAGTAGATTGATTTTCAGGGATGATGTCATGGAGGAAGGTCTTAACTCTAAACACTAATACCTTGGATATGACTTTATAAATAAAATTACATAGACTGATAGGTCTGAGTTGTGAGATTAGCTCAAGGTTAGACACTTTTGGAATAAAGACAATAAAGGTTTTGTTAAATTTTGACAGCATATGCCTATTAGAGAAAAATCTCCTAACAGCAGCACAAACATCTAGACCAACCACCTCCGAATGTTTTTGATAAAAAATCCTTTGAAACCCATCAGGGCCTGGTGCTTTCAATGCTCCCATGGAAAACAAAGCATGCTTAATCTTATCATTATTAGGAATAGTAGATAAAAGATCATTTTGAGCACTTTGGATTACAGGTTTAATGAAGTTCAGAGTATATGACAGACCTGGATGACTGGTTGCTGTGAATAAGTTCTTGTAAAATTGATTAACTGCTTCAACAATAGATCCTTCATCTTCAATCCAAGAGTCTCCCAGCTTTAGCTTTAAGATTTGATTCCTCTATCTTCGTTGAATAGTAGAAGCATGAAAAAACTTGGTATTTCAGTCTCCTGTCTAAAGCCAATTAACTCTAGATCTTTGTCTTCAGTGCTCTTCCACCATGGCCCATAGCTCTTTCAGTTCGTCTATTAGCCTGGATATCACTTCCTTGTCATGTTGTGACACCTGCTGAGATTTGATGAGTTCTAGTTGATTCCTTATACTGCTGGCTTTGGCCTGAACATCTCCAAAATATGCTTTCTCCCAGTGGCTAAGATTTTTCTAGCATGCTTCAAGCTTCCTAGCTACTGCAAACAATACCAACCCCTGGACATCATTATCCTAAGATTCTTTTATCACACCCAAACATTGATCATGGATCATCCATTTAGTCTCAAATCTAAAAATTCTTTTAAATCTTGATTACTACTTTTTAAGGAGCAAAATCAGGGGCCTATGATCAGATCCTAAAAGTTCTTCATACAGGACCTGAGCATACGGAAAATCAAACCTCCATGTAATTAAGCCAAGCATCCTATCCAGTCTCTGCCATATTTGATTTCCCCCTCCCTGTTTGTTCCACCAAGTGAACCTCTGACCATGAAATCCCAGATCCACCAACTCTATATCATCAATCCACTGAACAAAATCTTTAACCCAGTTTTCTTCCACAGGGCAACCTCCTAGTTTCTCTTCTTGGCTAACAATCGAGTTGAAATCCCCCATACATAACCATCTTGCATTGCATCCCGGATTGATTCTTCGTAACTGATCCTAAACTTGTTTTCTGTCACTCCTAACAGGACTTCCATACATTGTAGCTAGCAAAAAACTACCACTCTGCTGATCCTCAACTTTCATATGTACAAAAGACTTAAAGAACTTGACTATAGAAATATTCAATTCATCTTTCCACCAAACTGCTAACCTTCCCTTGTTTCCATCTGGGTCTACATACAGGGCATTACCAAAACCATTTCTATACTGTATATTTCTTAGATCATTAGTCTTCTGCTTAGTTTTCATAAGGAAAACTAGGCTTGGACTATACTTATTAATGAGCCCTCTCAGGACTCGAACTGCCAAGTTCTGCCCCAAACCCTGGCAGTTCCAGCTTACTAGACTCATGGCTCTAGGGTGGCTTTGGGCAAGCCACCAGTGCCATTGGGAGATTATGAACTGTGAAGAACTTGGATTATTGGAGCTGAAGTTTGTTGTCCCCTTTCTCTAGCTTTCTCCTTCATTCTAAATTTTCTAAACCTTCTCTTTTTGCTCCGGATTTTCTACATTCATGAGTGATGTAATCCTCC
>CANYLF013425098.1:0-11324 GCA_948193215.1 Bocquillonia castaneifolia
GTCTTCTATGCCAAAGCCAAGCATCATTACTAATAGACACAAGATACTTCACATTTTGGTTAGCATGATTGTGTAAGTTAATTGTATAGATTGAATCTTTTGCCTTTGAAAACAACTTTGTCATCCAAGGATTTGGTCAAAGTGACCTTAAAACCCTCATCACACAATTGACTTACACTAAGAAGGTTATGCTTTAAACCATCAACTAAGAGCACATTTTCAATACAAGTAGAGGAATCCTTACCAATGGTGCCAATGCCAATTACCATACCAGCATCATCACCAAATGTTAGCGATCCTCCCTCTTTTTTCTCTATTTTGGAGAAGAGCTTTTTATCACTAGTCATGTGCTCGAAGCATCCACTATCAAGATACCATTCACTTACTCCAATTATGGTTTTTAGGCATACCTACAAATAAATATTAATTTCTTATTTTAGGTACCCAAACAAGTTTGGGTCCTTGAGGGTTAGCATCAACAAAAGTTCTTAGGCTAAGTTGCTTCCTCCTAACATGGCAAAACACATTAATGTGTCCATGTTTTACGAAATAATGACATTGAACTTTAGGAGAGGAGGTTCTTTTGCTCAAGGTCTTTTACTTTGTGTGGTGTTTCTTAGCAGTTTGGCCTTTAGTAGTTGGTTTAACCTTGGGTTTACCTTGATGCTCGCTTTGAGGATTGCCTTGTGGTTTCCCTTTGTTTTTGTCTTGAGTGGTGGTAATCCTCTTGGTCAATGAGCCATTTGATGGCTTGTCTCCTTGCTTGGACTTAGGCTTCTGACCCATAGTCTTAGTAACATCAACAATAGAAGTTTATGGTGGTGGTGATGATTTAATCAATGTTTATAGTTTTAGAGATTCCATAAGAGGCTGAGAATTCATTGAATCCCAAGCCATGTCTCACAAGTGGAGGTCTTTGTGACACTAATAAAGTATCAAGATTTTCCTTGCCCTTGTGGAACTTGACATTGGATTCTCTCAATTCTTCTACCTCATAATTCAATGAACCATTCTCGTTTGCAAGAATATCCATTGAAGAGATTTTGAATTGAGAAACAAGTAGTTGACCTTTAAACTCTCGAGAAAGTTTAAGTACCTCTACTTGAGCTCTTAATTCATTAACTTCCTTATTATTTGCCTTACAAAGCTTTTGAGTTTCAATCTTTACACGTTGGAGGCGAGTATATTGGGAGTTAAGCTTTTTTATCAATGGGATCACCATCCTCAATGTCATCATCATCACCATCACAATCGAAAGTAAAAGAAGGAAATGGAGATAAGCAAGAATTATTTACCTCATTGGAAGTGTCATCAATGGCCATGAATGCAAGATTGGCGATTTCATCCTCACTTCATCTTCTTCTTGTGAAGAGGGTGTAGATTGATCGTTTTCATCCCAACCGGCACTAAAGCTTTTTTTTGTGCCTTCGTTTGAGAGTAGGACAATCCGGTTTAATGTGCCCCTTCTTGCCACATTCAAAGCACTTCACCAATGATCCACTTTTGATGGAGACTTCCTTGCTTCTCCTTCTAAACTTGCTATTGCCTCTATCTTTGCCCTTTCTAGATGACCCTTCTCTTTCTTTGATCATTCTTATTACTCTCATGGAGGGCAACACAAGTTCTTGTTCATTGGGGCCATCCTTGGCTTCATCTTTGATGTCTTCACTTTGCTCTTGAGAGGCTTTAAGAGCAATTGTTTTCCTCTTCTTCTCTTTCCTATCACTTCCTTCTAGCTTTTATCTTCATCATAGTTCATCTCATAAATTAGGAGATTACCTATGAGCTTGTCAGTTCTCATGGTGGAAAGATCCTTGGAGTCTTTGAATGAAGCTATTTTAGCTTTAAATTTCTTCCTAGGAAAAGACCTAAGAATTTTCTTGTTGACTTCACCCGAATTGTAAATTTTGCCAAGTTTCCTTAGCCCTTCCACCAAAGCTAGAAGTCGGTTGGTGAGTGAGGTGACATTTTCATTGGCCATTCTCTTGAAGGTTTCATATTGATAAACAAGAAGTTTAATCCTCTTATTTTTCACATCGGTTGTGCCTTCATGATAGTTTGCCAATGTTGTCCAAATAGCATGAGCAGTGGTATAATGTGGCACCCTAGCACATTCCTCTCTAGATAGAGAACCAAGAAGAATAGATATAGCTTTATAGTTCTTACCGTTGCTTTTTCGATGTGCTTCTACCCAATCTTTCCTATCAAGCATTGTAGTCACCTCTCCTATGGTTGTGATTGGTGGAGTCCATTCCACTAAGGCTTGATCCCAAACATCGATTTGGTCACTATCCAAATAACATTGCATACGCAATTTCCAATAAGGATAGTCACTTCCATCGAAATAAGGTTTCAAGCTTCCAAAGCCATCATCCGACATCTCTAATGACCTTCAATCTCCCACTTAAGGCTTAAATGAGTTGTTAGGCTCTGATACCAATTGTAGAACCCAAGAGGAAGGGTGAATTGGTGTGGAATTAGAAATTTAAAAAAAAATTGCTTTGGAGAATAGACAAGAATTTATAGTGGTTCGGTCCTAACTTGACCTACGTCCATTTCTCCCAAAAACACTTTTTGGGGTTTACTACCATAAATGGATTACAAGGAGATTTACAAGGCTATCTTAAACCTTTACAATGTGAGATTTCATAGGTTATCTCACAACCTTTACAATGAAGATTTAATAGGCTATCTTCAACATTTATAAAGAGAATTCTAAGGCTCTCTCCAAACCTAAACAATGAGTTTTACCCAAGGCTCACTCACTAACCCTAGTGTTTACAAGGCTTACACCGAACCTATTGTTTACATTGGTAACACCAAACCCAACCCAAGTGTTTTTGAATAATTACAAAGATTGACACTTGTACAAGGTAGAAAGACCACTCAACCCAAGCAACAAATGCTCAAGAGTTCTAACTACCCACACACAACCAAAATATTAAAATTATAAAGAATTTGATTCAATGTTTGAAAGATATTATGAAAGCATTCTGGAGATGGTTGTTACTCCAAAATACTCATTTTGATGGGTATTTATAGGCTCATGAAACCACATGACTGTCACCCACACTTCTCATTCAAAACATACACATTTTGGAGTCCAGGTAGCGGGCGCTGCACTCAAATCTTCAACAGATACTTCAAAATATGACCATTAAGGATTTCTACCTGTAAAGTCATGCCCGTGACTTTGAAATCGTGTCTGTGACTTGTCCTCTAGTCGTAGTCGCAAAATCAAAATCGCGGATGCTATTTTTACAACAGCCATAACTTCTTGTAGAGACCTCCGAATGCTCTGAAATTTTTTCAGTAGACTCTTCAGACCTTTCTCTATAGTTTGGAATCTTACAAAAATTTTACAGTTCTATCATCTTCATGCCCTAAAAAATCGAGACATTTTGGTGCTCCGATATTTCAAGTACCTCTCACTCGAACAGCCTTTTCTAGGCATACCATGTAAACGTACAATCTCCCTAAAGAACAAACCAGCAATGTGTTTTGCATCATTAGTTTTCATACATGCATTAAAATGTGCCATTTTTTAAAAACTATCAACCTAAATGCCTTTTGCACTAACAATAAAACCTAGAAAAACAAGCTTGTTTATGCAAAAATCACACTTCTTTAGATTAGAAAACAATGAATTATCACACAAAGCAATAAGAACCCATCACAAATGTTTAATATGATCATCTAAACATTTGCTAAAAATCAAAATGTCATCAAAATAAACCTCAACAACTTTGCTTGTGTATGCACACAAAACATTATTAATCAATCTTATAAATGTGCTAGGTGCTTAGTTAAACCAAAAGTCATAACCAACTATTCATACAAGCCAAAATTTGTTTTAAATGTGGTTTTCTATTCATCACTAACTTTCATGCGAATTTGATGATAACCACTCTTCAAATTAATCTTAGTATAAATCATAATACCTTGCAATTCATCATGCATATAATCTAAACTAGGAATAGGATGACAATATTTAACAGTTATCTTATTAATAGTGAAATGCCCAAGAGGTGGGGTGAATTTGTGCGGAATTAGAAATTAAAAATTGCTTTGAAGAATAGACAAAAGTTTATAATGGTTCGATCCAACTCTTTGACCTACATCCACTTCTCCCAAATACACAATTTGGGGTTCCACTACCACAAATGGACTACAAGGATATTTAAAAGGCTATCTCCAACCTTTACAATGAAGATTTTACAGGTTATCTTCAACCTTTACAAGAGATTTAACAGGCTATCTCCAACCTTTACAATGAAGATTTTACAGGATATCTTCAACCTTTATAAAGAGAATTTCTAAAGCTCTCTCCAAACCTAGAGTTTACCAAGGCTCACCCCAAACCTAGTGTTTACAAAGGCTCATAACAAACCTAGCGTTTACAAGGCTAACACCAAACCTATCAAAGTGTTTCCTAATCCTCACAAAGATTGACATTTGTACAAGGTAGAAAGATCACTCAACCCAAACAACAAATGCTCTAGAGCTCTAACTACCCACACACAATAAATTTACAATAGAATTTATGTTACAAAGAATTTTAAAAAATATTTTGCAAGAGTTTTGGCTATATAAGAATTTTTGATATATATAAACACAATTAGGAGGGGTATTTATAGCCATTAACCCCAAGAAACTAGCTGTTAGAAACTAATCGAGGTGTTTCCAACGGATAGAAATTTTTTAAATAAAGGCAATTATTATGTCCATCGTGTGGGTGATTATCTGATCGCGTGCATGACCTTCAAATATTCCACAAAAGGTCTTGAAAATTCAAGCATCACGTGAGTGATGAAAATGATCACGGCCGTGATGAATGCTCGTTGGATATTTCATGGAAATCAGGTTACTGGATCCTTGATCACGTAAGTGATGGTATCCATCACGTGAATGATTCCTTGGAATCTTCAAGTGATCCAAGAAGATTTTGAGTGTGATCTCCATTGTCTTCTGCATGAAGTAGTGTGAAGGCTGACTTATACTTGAAGGTCCTTCATCACGTAGGTGATTGACTCATCACGTGAGTGATGGAGTCTTTCACCAGAAGCTATGTTTTCTCCCTTTTTAGCTCATGATGCTTCCATCTTGCAGGTGATGTTCATCGCATGGGTGATGATGTCCATCACAGGCGTAATGAGACTTTGTTCAGAGATCTTGAGAATTTTCCCTTTCATCACATTCTGTCTCGCGTTGGTGATGCTGCTCATGATGTGGATCGCATGCGTGATCCATGCCATTTTGCACATGATTTATAGGTCATTTTCCCAAACATTGAATTTTGCCTTTTGATACTCAACCTATAGACTTAGAAACTTGATTACTTAAGGGAGGTTGTCAAGCTCAAAATAGGTTAGATAGAAGGCCTCTAGGCCAACAATCTCCCCCTTTTTGAGTTTGACAACCAAAAACAATTTAAAGATTAAGGAATTAAATAAAGTGTTTGAGTTGATTGAAAGTGCTCACCCTCAACTTGTGCATAAGATAAAAGAGGTTAATTTCAATCCATTTCTCTCTTGCATAGAAAAGGAATTCTCCCCCTTTGTTAACTCAAAAACTAACAAAAGTGAGGTATAAAAAGGAGCAAAAAATAATCATCATCTTAGCTTATCCACCCATTTCTGCCATTTCTCATTTTAGTCATCATCTTAGCCATTTTATGAAGGGTATTGAGCATAAGATCAACTTCTTCTTCTTCTTCCCCTTCAGCTTGTCCATCTTCACCTTCACCTTCACCTTCAACAACCTCTTTTCCTTTTTCAGTGGTCTCCTTAATCTTCTTCTTTTTCTCTCAGATTTCCTTGCCTTTGTCTTCTTTAGCCACTGCTCCAAGATACACAAATTTATCTCCTTCATTAACCAGAATCTTCATCTTCTGGATGAATGATAAGAGGCCCAGAAGGCCTCTTCCAAGTCTAAGTTCTCCAAGAAGAGGGTATGCTTAGGGTTTCTGAAGATAGAATTTGAAGAAGTAGGCAATCTGAGAGATGTATGAGCCAGCAAGAATGGCTGATCCCTTGCTAGTTAGTCCAAGGAGATAATCAATAAAGAAGTACGTTGTATGAATGGGCTTGTTGTGGATAGCACAATACATAAATAGCAAGTCCTTATGTGCTACCTTATCATTCCCATCCTTCTTGCAGAAAACTGTGTTGTAGATGATCTTATGAAGAACATAGAGTTCAATTGTGTTGAGGCACTTAAATGGAGAGAGGGCTTGTCTGAAGGACTTGGAAGCAGAAATTTCTCTCCAAAATTTCCTTATGTCCAATTCCAATTCATTGAAATTTGCAATGCCTACCTTTGAGAAACAAAAGCAAGCATCCCATGCCAATTTTGGCATAACCACTTTTTTCCCAAAAAGCTGAAATCTACACACATACTGACCCAGCTCCTTGTCTCCCTTTCTATCCACTTCAAAGGTAGAAAAGAATTCCAGAGTTAGATTTTTATATCTACTATACTTTGGCCTAACAAAAGTGGTCCAGCTCAGGTTTTAAAGGTAGCCTTTAATTTCATCCTTAATGCCAAGGTCTCTAATGGCTGCCTCTGCTACTTTCTTGGTTTTCATTATAGCTTTCTTATTAAGCCTATGGAATTCCTCTAAATATTCTCCTTATAGAAAGTCCTCAACTGTCTTTGAAGCATTTCCACGAGTAGGTTGTGCTTGTGGAGAAGCACCAATAATAATCCCCATGGGTCTAGTTTTTGAAGGTTGTTCTTGAGACTTTGGAGCTTCTTGAACCTTCTCTTTACCCTTGTCCTTTCTTGCAATCATTTTGTTCTTCATTGAGGGCTGAGGTTTAAACTTTATGAGTGCTTCTTTCTATTTTGGTGATAGAGAGGCTAAGATTGGTTCATCTTCACTAGGGGAAGTGGTATACTTCACTTTTTTATGTGGATGTTTGGCTAAATCATCCACCGAACCTCTATTGGCTCTTTGCTTCTTAGTCATTTTCATGTATAGATGAAATGATAATGCAGAAAATGAAAAAATAGATGAACTCAAGGCTAGGAGGGTGGAGTAGAGAAGAAATAGAGAGAAAATAGCCTTGAGTTTGCAATAAAGGGTTGTAAACCTTCTCACATATGTTATAATGGATATATATAGATGTATATAGGCTTATTATGGCTGAGAATCAAGGAGAAAATTGAAACTAGCCATTTCACAATGGCTAGTAACGGCTATTTTTTGTAAAACAATACAGATCATCGCGTGCGTGAATAAGTATCATGAGCGTGATCTTCAAAATTTCATGAGAGTTTTAAAAAAATGAATTGATCATGCACGTGATTGTGATGATCACTTACGCGATGAATGAAAAAGAAGCTTTTATTTTCAAAAAAATGCTCGATCACGTGGAGAGTGAAGGCATCACTCACGTGATTAATTCAATTAAAAACTTAAAGAAGATTGATCACGTACGTGATCTAAAGACCTTGTACGTGATGAATCAAAATAGAATTTTAGGTTTTTCTTGAAGGTTGTATCACGTAGGTGATGAATGAATCTTCCTCGTGATAAAAGAAAGAGAAACTTTAGCAAAAATGGAGAATCACATCACGTAGGTAATGCATATCATCTTGTAGGCGATGAAGCTTCATAAATTTTAATGAAAACTTTACCCTAGGTCACGTGCGTGATTGATAAATTGTCCACGCGACTGAGAGGTTCAAAACGATTTTTGAGTTAAAATGAAGATTTCTTATGCCATAACTTGCCATTACTTGTTTTATGACTTTATATGTGTCCTAAGAACTATTTAAGAAGCTAAAAGGATTACATATTTAGTCCTATAGCATATGTGATATGATTTTTAACCAAGTATCTCAAAAAACATTTTGAAAATCAAAGAGAACATCCATTAATCATCCCTAGCTCACTCTTAATGAAGTTCTTGTGCTATTTATTAAGAGGTTTTGTAAAAATTTCAGCTAATTGGTTAGTTGTATTAATGAATTCTAATACAACATCACCTTTTTGCACATGATCTCTTAAAAACTGGTTTCTAATATCTATGTGCTTACTCCTAGAGTGTTGAATTGGGTTTTTAGAAAGATTTATGTTGGCCTAAGTACCTGCAATCTATCTTATTTTGAGTTTGGCAACCTTAATTTTAAATCTAACAAAGTTTCCAAGTGTGCAGGATTGATTAAATACAAGTTGACACAATGAAAATGCTATGGACCCATAAATCACACCCGCGACCAAAAGATCACCTTCGCAAAGTTATTTCGCTCCCGCGATGAATGAAATCACGGCCGCGACAAAGTGCTCTGGAAAGCTATAAACTCTCTGTTTCTTTTTTAAACACATTCACCCCCACAATATTGGAATCATGCCCGTGATAAAGTCTTCTTAAAAGTGCTAAAACCTTTATTCCTTTATGTGCACACGAAATGAAGATCACCTTCGTGAGCAAACCAAATCGTGACCACGATAATGTATTTCGCCCACGCAAAATAGTGACCAAAGAAACAGAAAGCACAGCCTTATCTATGCAAGTTTGTCATGCCCGCAAAGCATGATTTCACCCACGTGAAATAGTGACCAAAGAAACAGAAAGCACAGCCTTATCTAAGCAAGTTGGTCGCGCTTGGGAAAAATCTTTCTCCACAGCGCGCGTCGCAGGATCCCAAAACAAAGTTACCATTCAAGAACTTTTCAAATTTCACCACCGTGAGGAATATTTCATGCCCACCATTCAACGGTAATCCTGATATTTTCAAAAAGTCAACTATCCGTTGGGAAGCTTTTTTGAATTATTTCCAACAACTAGATTTGGGGTTTATGGCTATAAATACCCCTCTTAATTGTGTTTAAAAAGATAACACACATTCTTAGATAGCCAAACTCTTGCAATTAATTTTTCTAAATTTCTTTATAAATAAATTCATTTGTGAATTTATTATGTGTGGGTAGTTAGAACTCTAGAGCATTTGTTGCTTGGGATGAGTGGTCTTTCTACTTTGTACAAGTGTCAATCTTTGTGAGGATTGGGAAACACTTGGGTAGGTTTGGTGTTAGCCTTGTAAACACTAGGCTTGGGGTAAGCCTTGGTAAAATCTAGGTTTCGAAAGAGCCTTTGTAATTCTTTGTGTAAAGGTTGAAGATAGCCTATGAAATCTTCATTGTAAAGGTCGTGAGATATCCTGTGAAATCTTCATTGTAAAGGTCATGAGATAGCCTGTGAAATCTCACATTGTAATGGTTAAAGATAGCCTTAGAAATCTTTGTTGTAAAGGTTAGAGATAGCCTGTTAAATCTCCTTGTAATCCATTTATGGTATTAGAACCCCAAATTGTGTGTTTGGGAGAAGTGGACGTAGGTCAAGAGTTGGACCGAACCACTATAAAATTCTATCTATTCTCCAAAGCAATCTTTATTTTCTAATTGTGCACCAATTCAGGCCCCCTCTTGGGTACTTCAATTGGTATCAGAGCCTAACAGCTCATTTATTCCTTAATTGGGAGCTTGAAGATCACTAGATATGTCGGGTGATGGCTTTGGAAGTTTGAGACCTTACTTTGATGGAAGTGACTATCCTTATTGGAAATTGCGTATGCAATGTTATTTGGATACTGACCAAATTGATGTTTAGGATCAAGTTCTAAATGAATGGACACCACCGTAGGCGAGGTGACTACAACGCTTGATAGAAAGGATTGGGTGGATGCACATCAAAAAAGCAACGGTCAGAACCACAAAGCTATGTCTATTTTACTTGGTTCTTTATCTAGAGAAGAATGTGCTAGGGTACTTCATTGTACTACTGCTCATGCCATATGGAAAACATTGGCAAACTATCATGAAGGCATAATTGACATTAAGAACAAGAGGATTGAACTTCTTGTTTATCAATATGAAACCTTCAAGAGGTTAGCCGATGAAAATGTCACCTCCCTCACCAACCGTCTTCTAGCTTTGATGGAAGGTCTAAGGAAACTTGGTAAAATCTATAGCCCAGGTGAAGTTAACAAAAAGATTCTTAGGTCCTTGCCTAGGAAGAAGTTTGAAGCTAAAATTGCTTCACTTGAAGATTCGAAGGATCTTTCGACCATGAGAACCAATTATCTCATAGGTAATCTCTTAATCTATGAGATTAACTATGATGAAGATGAGAAGCTAGAAGCAAGCTAAAGGAAAGAGGAAAAGAAGAAAAATATCACCTTCAAAGCCTCTCAAGAAGAAGAAGGCAATAATGAAGAAGGAAAGAATGGTCCTAGTGAAAAATAGATTCTATTGCTCTCTAAGAGGGTGATAAGGATGATTCAAGAAAGAAAAGGGTCATCTAGCAAAAGCAAGGATAGGAGGAGAAAGAAAGAACGCTTCAAGAAGAGTAGCTCCTCAATGAAATGTTTTGAATATGGCAAGGAGGGGCACATCAAACCGGATTGTCCCACACTTCAAGAAAGGCACAAAAAGAGCTTTAGTGCCAGATGGGATGAAGATGATCAAGTCCCTTCCTCATCATAAAATGAAAGTGGAAGTGAAGAGGAGAGTGAGGATGAAGTGGCCAACCTAGCATTCATGGCCATAGAGGACTCTTCCAATGAAGTAAGTACTTCTTGCTTTTCTATTTTTCCTTCTTATACTTCCAATTGTAGTAGTGATGATGATTCCGATGATGATGATCTCATTGAACTCATTAAAGATCTTAACACCTAATGTACTCGCCTCCAACCTAAAAATGTTGAAGCTAAAAAACATTGTGAGGCAAGTAATAGGGAAGCTAATGATTTAAGAGCACAAGTAGAGGAACTTAAACTTTCCTTAGGAGAGCTTAAAGGTCAACTACTTGCATCTCAACTCAAACTCACTTCAATGGAGTCACTTGCAAAAGAGAATGACACATTGAAATGTGAGGTAAAGGAATTGAGAGAATCCATTGTCAAATTTCATAAGGGCAAGGAAAATCTAGATACCTTATTGGTCTCAAAGACCTCTCCTTATGAGACATGGCCTAGGATTCAATGAATGCTCAACATCACGTGGGACTTCTTGTACCACTTTTGTAAAATCATCATCACCACCACAATCTTCTAGCGTTGATGTGGCTAAGACCAAGGGTCGAAAGCCTAAGTCTAAGTAAGGAGACAAGCCACAAAATGGCTCATTTGTCAAGAGGACTAACTCATCACAAGGCAAACCTAAGGGAAAGCCCATCCCTAAAGGTCAAACTCCTAAGAAACATCACATGAAGCAAAAGGCCTTGACCAAAAGGACCTCATCTCCTAATGTTCAATGTCATTATTGCTTGAAACATGGACACATTAATGTGTTTTGCCATGTTAGGAGGGAGCAACTT
>CANYLF013425584.1:0-10849 GCA_948193215.1 Bocquillonia castaneifolia
TTATGTTTAGTAACTAATTTTCCTACTAAAGTGAGGGATGTAGTGTAGTAGGGGGTAATTTGATTATCAATGTTTTGAATAACTATTTTAATATAGTTTTTTTCTTGTTTTCTTCATTTAAATTGATTTCCAAGAGCTTAAGACACATATTTCTTGACTGATCACGTAGATGTATGTTTGTTAGGTTTATCGTTCAATGGATGGGTTGAAATAAACTGGATTTGGAAATTGAACTTGTTTTAGACGTTAATACGGAAACGACAATTAACCTAAACTTGATTTAAAGATTTTTCTTAATGGGTCAATTAATTCAGAATTGCATCGACGAATTAGTAATTTAGTTTAATTGAATATGTTTTTCTACCTCGACGGAGGATAAAAATATTTTCGTAAAGTCTTACTTACATGATTTTTAATTGATAATTGAATTACCCCTCTAGATGAATTCTTGAGCTCTAGTGTTTGTTTTCATTGAGTTTAATTACCAAATTAAATTGTTTTTAGTTTTAATTTATTTCCTTGCTTAAATTTAGTTGTTTGAATTTATTTTAATTTATTAATTAATTTTCAATTTTTCAAAAATCAACTAAGGGTATTCGTTTTTAATTTTCTTGCATATTGTGCCTTTAATCGAAAAATTGATTTTTATACGATTTGTTCCTGTGGATCGACCTCGTACTCCGAGTTTATTACTACAACTATTCCGTACACTTGCGGGAGTTGTCACTTATACAACTAGCTTTTAAAATCCTCAAAAAAAAAAAAAAAAAAAAACTCTTTATCCAAAAGTTTTTCAAATTATATCACTTTTTCTAGATTTAATAAAATGAACTTTGTATTTTCAATTTTTTAAAAAAAAATATCATTCAACTAAAAAATTTAGATATGTAACTAAAAATTCTATCTACCCCATTCAAAAGTAATAAAAAAAAAAAGGAAGCCAATTAATTTCAAATTGACTTATTATACTATTTTTTTATTGAACTTATTATACTAAAATTGAAAGGCTACAATTTGGTTATAAGTAATTGTTTTTAGAGCCAAAGTATAATTAAATCATATCTTTAATTTTTTCAATCTAAATTGGATTTTTTTTTACATATTTTTATTTCTTTTCAATAGTTTTTAGCGTTATATTAACATTTTTAGCTACATATTGTTTTTAAAAAAAACATTTTTGACTGAAGTGACATCATGATCATGGAAATAATGAAAAAAAGTTTGAAAGAAACATTAAAAATTTATATCATTTATTTTTTTTGAAAGAATTTATCATTTATTTTGATAAACCTGAAATAATAACTTGCAAAACTTGAAAATCTATTAATTCTTTTTTATCATTTGACCTGATTAGTTTTAATTAATTAATTTATTTATTAATTGACACGTTGGAAAATTGTGTAATCTATCACACACCTTTGCTTGTGTAATCCCTAGTTCCCAATGCTAAAACTGACAGGACTCGCACAAATTTATATAGTAGCATACAACATTTGTCAACGTCAATTAATAGCAACATTATTATTTCAATTTCTTTACATTAAAATAATTTCTGAATTCAAATATATCCAGAAATATATGGAGAAGATTGAAGAAGAAAAAAAAGAAACAATTAATAACAGGCAGAGAAGTTACAAGAACATGAAGAACGCATCCTGCATGAATAATTGCAATGACAAATTAATGTCTTTCCTGTTGTCATGAAATGTGCTATTATTGTCCTTGTTGCTGCTGTTGAAGATTGATCAACTTAAAATATGGGCCGTCTTTATTCTCTAAAAGACTCGAATGAGTACCTTGCTCAATTATTTTCCCATCTTGAATAACCGATATTTGGTCTGCATTTTTAATGGTGGATAATCTATGTGCCACCATAACTGTTGTTCGGTTCCTCATCAATCTATCGAGAGCTTGTTGCACAATTCGCTCGGATTCTACGTCGAGAGCACTGGTAGCTTCATCTAGTAGCAATATTTCAGGGTTCTTTAGAACTGCTCTGGCAATGGCTACTCTTTGCTTTTGGCCACCTGATAATTGCACCCCTCGCTCTCCAACTTTGGTCGAATAGCCTTCAGGAAGTGAACTGATGAAACTGTGTGCATTCGCAAGCTTAGCTGCTTCGATCACTTCTCCTTCAGAAGCTCCTTCTTCGCCATACAGGATGTTTTCGTAGATCGATGTTGCGAAAAGGGCGGGCTCTTGTTGAACCAGTCCTATGTGTTTCCGAAGAGATTTCAGTTTGAGTTTCTTTAGATCTGTGCCTGTTGGAATAGTAATAATACTAATCAAGATTAGACAAGATTTATGGATGTATTTATAGAGGAAATTAAGATGATGAAGAAATACTTACCATCGATCATAACTTTTCCTGCTGTTGGATCATAGAAACGTAGTATGAGAGAAAGAACAGAGCTTTTGCCCGATCCACTTTGCCCGACTAGAGCTATGTTCTTGCCTGCACGTACTTTTAAATCGAAGTCTTTGAAGATTAACACATCTGGCCTTGATGGGTAGCTGAATTCTACACCTCTAAGCTCAATGTTACCCTCCACATTTTTTAGCTCTTCCCCACTGTCCCCTGCTATATTCGTCTTCCGGTCTAGCACCTCGAACACAGATGCTACTATTTGATTTCCTTTTAGAAGATCTGGTGCCATCGCCAGTGTCTCACCCATTGCTAACGCGGTTACTATCAAAACCATAAATGACTTCATGACGGACTTAAAACTCGCAAGCCCTTTCCCCATCAGAACAGAACCATACCTACACGACACGATATGACATGTATAAACACGATTGATTTATTGTGCAGTTAAAAAAATCTGCTGTAAAATCTAAGAGATGGAGACTGCCTCTTACCATAAAGCAAGGCCATAAGATGAGAAGATGAAGAATTGGGTTACACCATAGAATATGCCTGCAATTTGACCTCGAGTAAAGGACTGCTTTGAAGGCTTCACAAGCTGACGGGAGTAAAGGTCTAGGACCTTGTCTTCTGCACAAAAAGCTGCAACAGTACGCATGTTGCTTACAGCCTCACCAGCAAGCATGTTGGCCTTCAGATATGCTTTGGTCAGGTCTCCACCATATCCTTTCATGAAGAGTTTCTGCGATTATAGTTATTTATTGGTCTTACTGCAAAACAGAAGCTCTGCTTCTATATATAATACATGTCAGAAAGAATGGAAATGAAAATTAACCTCGCTGAAGTGACCACTGATAATTAGTGGATAAGTGGCTATAACGACGAGTGTAATCCTCCAGTTTAACAGGAACGCAATGATAAATGAGGTTCCAACAAGACCCAGATTCTGTAAGAGAATTGTTGAGCGATCAACCACTAAACTTCGTAACAAGGTTGCATCAGTCTCTAGACATGATGCCAGCAGAGAACTTGAGTTGTCCAAATCATCAAACCATCCAATCTCATTCTTCAAGATGGCTGTAAATAGAACAGTATTGGAATGGAAGAGCAAAAATAATATAAATTCACAATCCAAAAATCCCTGTATGTAAATGAAGATTACCAGAAAACATCCTTTCTCTGATGCGAAATGTGAGGCGTTCCCCCATGATTCCAAAGGCTAGATGCTCAACTGAAAACACAACGATAGAAACTACTGCGCCACAGATGAACAAGATTGAAATCTTTTTTATTTCATGGCGAGTCGTGTCCCAGTCCATGTAATAGGAAACAAGAGCCTGAGAAACGCCGAGTGCGAAAAGTGGCATCTGTGATCCAGCCATAAATGCAGAGAGGGTGCCTACTGCTCCATAAATCCAATCAGGGCCTACCATTGAATAAATTCTTTTTGCTGAAACCATTTTTGCCTTCACAGACTCCATTCCATCAGCACCAGCACGACTTATTGCAGAGTCTTTTTCGGAACGAAAACTGGCACCAAAGCTTGATCTTCTGTGGGATAATTCTCGAGAATACCTTAAGCTGGCCGACATTAGAAGCAAATGCAATAGCATTAGTTTCCCAATATTTTTGAGATTAATACTGAAAACACACGCCACACACAGTACATGAACCATAACAGGACGAGTACACACCTCAAAAGCATAGGCAAATTTGAGATGTAAGTTGAACAAATAAAGTAAAAGAAATATCGGAATTGAGTACCTGAGTGGCCTTCCCATAGTAGAACCGATAGAGGACTGGCGCTGCAAGGATGTTGCCTGCTGCAGTTGCACAAGTGATGAATAAGAGGTATTTGGGTTAGATATGAGCTCATCATGGCTACCAATTTCAACAATTTTCCCTTCATGAACAACAGCAATCATATCAGCATTCCTAATGGTAGAAAGCCGATGTGCAACAACTACTGTTGTCCTTCCCACCATGGCACGGTCAAGTGCCTCTTGCACACTCTTTTCGGACTCGGCATCAAGTGCACTTGTAGCTTCATCAAGCAAAAGGATTAATGGATTCTTCACTATAGCTCGCGAAATCGCAATCCTTTGCTTCTGTCCACCTGATAATTGTATTCCTCTCTCACCTACCTGAAAGTGCACTTGCATTATATACATTGCTTAATTTATATGTAAATGTACATTTTCTATTCTCTTAATTAATTAGTAGTATACCTGAGTTTCAAATCTGTCAGGGAGATTGTTGATAAAAGAGATAGCTTCAGAGAGCTTAGCAGCATTGGTTATCTCATCAAGTGTTGCATCATCTTTTCCATAGAGAATGTTTTCCCTTATACTTGTGGCAAAAAGAGCAGGTTCCTGATTAACCAGTCCAATTTGCTGCCTGAGCCACTTGAGGTCAAGGTCCTTGATATCATTCCCATCTAGTAGTATCTGTCCTGATTTAGGCTCATAGAATCGTTCGATCAAAGATACAACTGTACTTTTACCAGAGCCACTGCCGCCAACAAGAGCTACAATCTTCCCTGAAGGGATGTCAAGGCTTAGCCTATCAAAAATCGGTACATCAGGACGAGATGGGTAGCTAAAACACACATCCTTGAATTCAATGTGGCCCTCCAATTTATGTAGCTTCCGTCCAGTTTTGGAGTTGGATTTCATCACTGTGTTTCTTTCTATCATCTTGAAAATGGGGTATGCTGCTGCCTTAGCTCTGACAAATGAAGAAATGTCTGGGGCTGCCTGTCCAAGGGAGCTGAAACAAACACGGGCGATTATGAACTCTCCATACACGTATATTTAAATAAAAGCGAGCAAACAAACAAGACTTACAGTCCAGCGATGACAACATTGAGCATAGTTGTGAAAGATTCACCGCCATTGGCAATGTTCTTATGAACAACAATGCTCGTGAACCAAATAAGCAAAGCCCATGACAAGAAAAGCACACAATGTAAGGTCCCTAATCCAAGACCCTTAGCTAAACCTGCTTTTCTTCCATACTGATATGTATTCTTTAAGGCATCTTTGTATGATCCCACTGCCCTTTCTTCTGCTGCAAATGCTTGAACTGTCCTCACATTTCCTATCACCTGTATATATATATATATATATATATATATATATATTTATAGTAAGAATCGAGACATTAGTAACATTTTCCATAGTAGAGTATAATTTACACGTTCAGTTTATATTATAATTACCTCCTCTGCGATTTCACCAGCCTTTACATAAGATTTGCGAACTCTAGCAATAAGTCCAATTGTAACAAAGGCATAGATACCACCAGCTAGAGCAATTAAGGGTACTATTGACAGTGTCACCAAGCTTATTTGCCACACTCTTATGAAACCAATTGTAAAGCCAGCTAGAAATCTGCTTATATAGTGCATGAAGTTCCCCACCTGCATCATCATCATCGCTAATCGCCATTAGTTACTAACAAATTAATGAAAGGATCATGTATTTAGTGCAATTTTAATACTAATCTCTCTTTCTTTTGTTAGAGAGTGACAATTTTCCATGCAAACTCAATATGTCCATTTTATATTTTGGTTAGAAAGAAAGTTGTATGTTTTTGTTTTTTCTTTTTCGAATTGAACTATTACTGTATACAAAGAATTCTGGTTCAATAAAATATTCAATTTCTTAAAGATTCCATCTCTTCCTAAAAAAAGGTCGGTAAAAAATTAGTGAAAATGAGACTAATTGAAATAAAACATTCCACAAATTATGGATTCTACGGGATCTTCATGAAATTAGAAAAATATACTCCATTAGCTAGTACAATTGATCATTAAATTGAATTTAGGAACAAGGGATGCACAATATAATTATAGAAATTTAGCAAATAAAAAACTTTTTGGATGGTACAATGGTCCGTTATCAGAAAGGCAATGGATGCATCATATATAGCTGGCTTTAGCACATAAATCCTCAAATAAACTCACCGAACAACCCACCGCCTAATAAATGCTCTTCGTTTTTTTTTTTTTTTTTTTTTGTATGTTCTTCTCTTTATTTGTTTTGATTCTTTCCATTTTTTGTTCCTTCTTCTTTCAAGACCACAAAATTATTCATAAAGTGGCTCGTTATATTTGCAACATGAATTCTTCTTGCCCACTTTCTATGTTTTACATTATATAATTTTATTCTTGGTATTAAAATACACATCACTAGAATAATTTTATAAAATTCTTGCAATGTTTTTTAATTGGGCTAACTGCTCCCTGTAACATTCTTTCACGTCATGAAAATATGAGACTCGAATTAAAGCAGGTAACGTAATGATGATTTTAATTTTCACAACACAAAAATTAGAAATTTTTTATTATTGAAAAGAGGGGAAAAAATTAATAATAATAATAATAATAGTAATACCTTCTCAGAAATGGCATCCTGCACCACAATAATATCACTGGTAATTGCAGAAATGACCTCTCCGGTAGAAGCTTCAGTGTCAAATAAGCTTATGTCTTGATTTAGCATTGACCTTAAATATGCCATTCTCATCTTTGTCGCCTGCCGTTCACCGGTATGCATCCAGCATGCTACCTCTGTAATTTTTCAAATTTTCATTTTAATTTCCACTCAATTATTTATATTATTATCATTACCACCATTAATTAATAGCTTATAAGAGCTATTAAACTAATTAATTAACAAAATAAACACTCATCTTACCTATCCATGATGAAAATAATATGACCACACTGAGATACACAAAATCCAAAGAGTACTGCAAATAGAAACATAATTATACTTAGTTAGGCAGCCATAATTAAACTACAAATCAAAAGAAAATTAACTTTACTACTTAACCTCCTCAATTTGATACAACGATACAACAAACATGTACACATTTAGGGGAAAAAACACAAAATTTTGAATCTCAACAACTTTATATATATATATATATAAATTTTTTTAAAGAGAATGAAAAAATATTAATAAATATATAAACTAAACACATATAATTGGTGAAAATTAACCATGTAAATATATTCAGGAGAAAAATAAATAACAATTTTTTTTGTTAATAAAAAGTTAAAAAGGAAGAAAGGCGTCAAACAGATTAAATGCAGTGATGCATGCTTTTCACAATGCAAATAAAAGAAAAATAAAATGCATGAATACCTTAGCAACCCTATGAGAAGCTTGTTGAGGGAAGAGATAAGCCAAACCAATAATATTAATCAACTTTCCAAAGAAAATAAAGAAAACAGGAACTGAAGCACCATGAATACAGGCAGCAACTGATCCTAAACCCATCAAAACACAATCAAAGAAATCTGCAAATGCAAAAAGCTTAAGTAATGGAACTCTCTCTTCTTTCTTATTAACCCTTCCTCCTTCTTCTTCATCACCTTTATTATTATTATTATTATTATTATTATTATTATTATTATTATTATTTCCTTGCTTAATATTATTGTTATTATCATTACTCTTCGAGTCATCGGCTTCTAATTCTTTGCCGGAAAAAGAACTCATCATGTTAACTAGCCCTAGTTAATGAAAATAACACTCGAAATGAAGATGAAGAAGAAGAGGATTTAAAAGGGTAACGAAAGAGAGAGGGTTATAATATGAGTATTTAATGAACATAATGGGGATTATTATTAATATTATTATATTTGTATAATGAAGTGAAGAAATTAAAAATGTGGAAGGAAGAAAAGAAAAAAAAAAAGGAGGTGAGAATTAATGGAGAAGGAAAGGGGAAGAAGTTAGATGAGAGACATTAAGTGCAAACTCAACAATATTAAGGATTTTGTCTTGTGAGTGACAGTTGTATATACTGAGAGGATGATGTAACTTTAAATACTAATAGAATAGACAAGTAAATTAAAACAACTACTACTACTACTATCTCTAATTAAGATATTTATAGTATATTTTCTATATAATAGGCAAACAAAATAAAATAAAAATAAAAATTTGAAGATTTTCTTGTTATGCTATGAATATATTTCTCACTATGAATTTGCATTAAATTGAGTAGAGGGAGGGTGGATAATATGCAAAGGGTGGGTGGTGTTGGACTCATCGATTAGATCAGTCTTCTACTAATTTACAGTAAGTTTCGGTGTCCGTTTTTGCTGCCTATCCGTTATCAGCATCATAGAGGATCACGCTGTCAATATAGTAATTCCTTAAAATTCATAATTAAATAACAAAAGTAAGTAAATAAATAAATTCTAGTAGTACGATATTTTGGATAAGGAAGCTTCCTCCTCTAAAATAAGAAATTATATATACTAGGGTTTGCATTAAATTTAGCTGAGAATGCGAAAAGAGGAAAAGCGTGAACATAATCCAAGTTTGTCACTTCACTTCACTTCTTTTATTTTTCATTTATAAATACTAATTCATTGGTGTTTTATTTTTTTGAAATATTAAGCCATTAGACTTTTTGATAAAAATGCTGTGCATTTGCATTTGTAATGGAAGTAGATCGAGGTCTTCAAATTCAGTTTCTTCTAGATATAAAGAAAAAAAAAACCTTCAATTGCGTGTAAATCCTAATATAACACATTCGTATAGTATTTTTATTACATTTTTGTGGCAATGATGCCGCGTATCGAGTATAACACCAGATATATATAGACACACACACATACTAAGTTATACATTTGAAACAATTTAAAAACCACCTGAAAAGGTAATTTGAAAACACTGTGAATCAAATAGGAATGCTATAGGTACAATAGAACCCTCAAAATTAATATGATACATGGAATACAAAAATATTAAATAATAGAGTTCATTGATTTATAGAATATTCATATATAAAAAAAATTATATAATTATTATATATTTTTATATAGTTTACATAATTAATATAATGAAAAAATTATAAAAAAAACTCTTCTTTATCAATAAAGGAGAATTATTATACATTTTGCTCAAATATTGCATTTCTTCTAAATTATAAAGTAGTTCCAAATAAATTCGATTTGAAATACAAATAATTATATAATATAAGTAATGTATATGAGAGTTTTTATAAGGAACGATAATTTTATAAATTAATATTTATATGTAGGTATATGATATTTTATATTAATTATTAGATGGTATGATTATTAAATTATACCTATGAAATGAAGTCGGTGACATTATTGAATAATAAAAATTATTAATTTATAGGGTATTGATTTAGAGAGATTTAATATATATATTATGATGATTTACAAAGAGTTAGTAGAGTTAATAAATAGTATTTTCTATAGTTACATAATTTAATTCAAAATAGAATAATCATTTTTTATAGGAAATAGAATAATCATATTTTGTTGTGAAAAATGTAAAAATTTTTAAATAATCAAATCGTAATTTTACCTGTTAAAAGAGGAGGCCTTTTTTAATTGATATTATAAATTCATCAATTATACTCCACTCTATGTGAAAAAGCAATTTATATTCCTTTAATTTAAAATACAAGTATGACTATTAAGAAAAACAGTTCTATAATGGACCATAATTTGTAGGGAATTCGCAACGAAAATTCTTGTAACAGAATTTTCAGTTGCAAATCAATTCCAAAAAATTTGACGTCACATTTCCTTCAAATTTTACAACGGATTTATCCTTTGTAAATTTTCCATTAAAAATTGATTGTAAAATTTACAAAATCTCTATATAAAATATTATATATATCAATAATATGAAAATTATAAATATATATTACATATAAAATATTATTTATTATTGTTCATGTATACACAAAATATAATGAATATTAATAAATTATATTAAAATTAATTATTGAAATGATATATTGGATGGCATACATATGCATATATATTATTGTGTAATATATATATATATATATATATATATATATATATATAGTTATAAACTTATATAATTAAATAATTAAAAATATTTCAACTATAATGTAATTATTGATTTACATAATTAATTAAATGGAAAAATAATTTATTTTAGCTAAAACTTTGAACGAGTGAGTTGTCAAGTTTAACTAAAATTTTAAAATTTATCGTTTTGTTCCGGCACTTTTATATTTTGTGTCAGTTTTAGCCGACATGCAAATGATGTGTGTTTTTGATAACATGTCATGTAACTTTTGATTATATGTCATATCCCACTAATTACGTGTCATATATTATGATGACATGTCTAAATTATTCTAGTTCCGACTTTTAATAAATTGTCAATTTTAACCTCACCTTTTAAAATTTTGTAAATTTGATCCAACCACATGTGACATTTGCGCACGTGGTATTATCATTTTTAAGTTGACTAAAGCTTACGCAAAATATAAAGATACTGGAACAAACTAATAAACTTTAATGATCTGGTTGAAATTAGATAATTTAATCAGAGTTTTGATTAAAATAAATTATTTTCTCGAATTAAATTAATAATAAATATAGGTTACTAGCTAAACTTTCGAATCCTTGATCAAAAGTCCTATATATAAATAAAAGATGTCATAATA
>CANYLF013426239.1:0-12736 GCA_948193215.1 Bocquillonia castaneifolia
ATGTGGATCACCAACAAGTGCATGGAGATCTTCCAAAAGCTTGGACCTTCTCCAAAGATCATCCTAAGGACAACATCATTGGTGAGACTTCTAAGGGTGTAAGTACTTGAAACCAACTTAAACTCTTAGAATCTAATCTTGAATTCCTTTCTCAAATTGAGCCTAAAAATGTTGATGAGGCCCTCAATGAGGAGAGTTGGGTACTTGCTATGCAAGAGGAACTCAATCAATTTGAGGGGAATAAGGTTTTGGAGTTAGTGCCTAAACCTATGGATCATCTAATTATTGGTTCTAAGTGGGTTTTTAGAAACAAATTGGACGAGCAAGGTCAAGTCACTAGGAACAAAGCCCGATTGGTTGCCAAAGGGTACAATCAAGAGGAAGGCATTGACTATGATGAGACCTTTGCACCCGTTGCAAGATTAGAAGCCATTAGAATTCTTTTCTCATTTGCATCTTTCATGGATTTCAAATTATTTCAAATGGATGTTAAAAGTGATTTTCTAAATGGTTTCATTGAAGAGGAAGTATATGTTGACAACCTCTCGGTTTTGAAATTTTTGAGTTTCCAAAGCATGTTTTCAAACTTATTAAGGCCTTATATGGTTTAAAACAAGCTCCTAGAGCTTGGTATGAAAGGCTTAGTAATTTTCTTTGTGAAAATGTTTTTACAAAAGGGAAGGTTGATACTACACTCTTCATAAAAAGACATAAGCATAACATACTCATTGTCCAAATTTATGTTGATGATATCATACTTGGTGCTACAAATGAGAGTTTGTGCAAAGAATTTGCTAAGTGTATGACTAGGGAATTTGAGATGAGTATGATGGGAGAGCTCAAATTCTTCCTGGGATTACAAATCAAGCAAGGAAAAGATGCCATCTTCATCAACCAAGCCAAATAATATGGGATGGAAGGATGCAAAGTTAGCAAAACTCTAATGAGCACTACAACAAAGTTGGACAAGGATGAAAAAGGTAGATGAGAAAAAGTATAGAGGTATGATTGGTTCACTTCTTTACTTAACTTCATCTAGACCCGATATTATGTATGCTACATGCTTGTGTGCACATTTTCAATCATGTCCTAAAGAGTCTCATATGCATGCCTTTCAAAGAATTTTAAAGTATTTGCATGGCACTATGCATTTAGGACTATGGTATCCTAGGAGTGTTGCTTTTGATTTAGTTGCATACTCGGATTCGGATTATGCCAGTAGTTTGATGAATAGAAAAAGTACCTCCGATACTTGTCAACTACTTGGCAATTGCTTAGTTTCTTGGTGCTCTAAGAAACAAGTTATTGTTGCTTTGTCAACTGCCGAAGATGAATATGTAGCAGCGGGTTGTTGTAGATCACAAGTCTTGTGGATGAAACAACAATTAAAAGATTTTGGTTTAGATGTTGGTTGCATTCCCATCAAATATGACAACACTAGTGCCATAAATCTCTCAAAGAACCCCACCCAACACCCTAGGAGCAAGCACATAGACATTAGACATTATTTTCTTTGAGATCATGTGAAATAGGGTAATCTAGTATTAGAAATCATTGATACTACTAACCAATTGGCTGATATTTTTTCAAAACCTCTCAATGAAGAACGTATGAACTTCATTAAAAGTGAGTTAGGGATGCTAGATGGAAGCACCCTTTGATTTTCATTTTTTCTTTTTCAAATTCTTTCATTCATATGCAATAGACATAACTTTACCCCCTAATTTTGCTTTTCATAAGTTTAAGGGAGTAAATGCAAGTCACACAACAAGTTTGGAGCACCTTGGAACTTAGAAAATCATTTTTGAACCTTAAAACATTGAAAATGTTTTTGACTTCTAATTCGCAGACGCGACATGCTTAATCGCGACCACGATATTACTGCTCTTTCAACAAAACTCTCTGTTTCTTTAGTTGCGAATGCGATTTACATAATTGCGCCCGCGACCAAAAATAATTTTCATAAAATACTAAATAATTCAATATCACGTCCGTGATCAGCTTGGTCGCACTTGCGAGCCTTTGTCCAGAAAGATTAGTTTTTCAAAAATTTATTTTGTTAATATCACGGGCGCGATATATAAAATCGCGTCCATGAAATTTCAAAATTTTTGAACATAAGGGTTATTTCAACATATCGCAATCGCGATTTGATGCATCGCGCCCGCGACTCGCACAGTTTTCCAAAAATTCTATTCCAGGTAACTTTTCTGCACACCAGTACATTGTACGAAGGAAGCTACCCTTTTTTTATAGGGAATCATAAAAGCAATGAAGTAAGTCAGTCTCCATTTACCCAGTGGGGCTAGCAACATTTACCACATCAACTACTATACTGCCTAACTCTTTCTCCATGTTATTGCTCTAGAGTGAAATCTTATGTTATTCATTGTCCAGGCATAATATATATGGCTGATTGGGGATCTTGTGGAACAGGATTTGATTCTGCAAGCGGTTCAACGGCTAGTTGGCAGATTTTTAGGGTTTTTAAAGCCTCCAAATGCTCCAACATGCCTACATATACCCCCCTTGCATATGTGAAAGGGTTTACAACCTTTCTCTTAAAATTTCAAAGCTCTTAAGACTTTTTCTCCTCTACTCCTCCCTCTTTAGTTCTTTGAAATTCATTGTTCTTGTGCATAATCTGTTTTTCATTCATAGTCATGGACAAAAGACTAACTAGAAGCCAAAAAGGAAAGGAAAAGGCACAAGAATCACCTACTCCTCATCCAAAAAGACATAGAACTGGTGTCATCATCCAAGAACCAGGTTCTACTCCTACCATTCCTCAAACTCAACCTCAACGACAACCGACAAATGGTAACCCAATTGAAACCATGTTTGAGACCCCCACTATTGATGAAAAGGTGAGGTGTAGGACCTTAATGGGAAGGGAGTTCTCTAAAACAAGGACTCTTGGTACTGCCTCAATTGGAATGGTAGGGGTTAGGGATGAGGTTCTAGGACTTCTCAAGAACCTATCATTTCTCAAGTTTGTTAGGCCTCTCTACCCCGGCTACAAAAACTTGACCTATGAGTTTCTTTCCTCCTTGGTGGTCAACAAGAAGTTAGGAGGAGATTTGGGGTATTATGGGATGAGTGTCAAGTTGTTTGGGAAGAAGCTAACCATGAAGAAGCAATAAATGGATGAATGCTTTGGATTTTCTCCAATGGGCATAGCCACCTTTAATGACTCTTCCATGGAAATTCAAGATTTTGGGAGGGAGATTGCATGCACTCCAAGGTTTAGAGCCTCTCACTCCCAAGCCAAGAGCCTAAACACTCTTCCCCTCTTCATCCTTCACAAGACCATTGTCAATTCTGCTTTTGCCAAGAAGGAAGGGAATGACAAAATATCACAAAAGGACTTGCTTTTCTTTCATTATGCTATTAAAGAAGAACCCATCCAAGCCGCCTTCTTCTTCATTGACGATCTTCTTCACCTCCAAAATGCCAAAACAGGTGCAATTGTGATTGGATCCTTTATCACTCACATTGCCTATTTTCTTCACTTTGATTGCTCCAAGCCTACCCTCTTTCCCATGGATTCTTAGTGGATTTGGGCATCATGGACCTTGACTACTTTGTCAAGAAGGTCAACACTGTGAGGATGCTAGAAAATGGCACCTATCTCTATTTGGGTGGTGTCACTGATGAGGAAAGGGAGGCTAGACTAAGGGAGAGAGAAGACAGAGCCAGAGAGGAAAGGGAGGCAAGATAAAAAGAGAGAGAAGAAAAGACAAGAGATGAAGGGTTTAGGGCTGGATCAAGAGAGAAAGGGGAAGGAATCCCTCATGGTGAACCAATTCCTATTCCACCTATTGACATTAGGGATATGAGACAAGAAGCAACCTCTCCATCCCGTCTCATGGACATTCTAACCTCACTTAAGAGGATTAAGGACAAGCTTGATGCCCAAGAGGCATTCAACAAGAAGATTGAAGTTCGCTTGGATGATCAAGATAAAGACTTAACCTCTCTCCATCAAGACCTTCAAGCCATTCATGCCAAGCTTGGGATGGACCCTTGTGACTATGATGATTTCTAGACTTGGCCTTAGTGTCCTTATATCCATTGTATCTCACTCATGCATTCTCATATTTTATTTCTTTTTCATCTCTTTGTTTCCATCTTATGCATATTTGTTATCTCTTTTATCCTCCCTTGTATTCATTCATGCTTATATAATGAATGAAATTTTATGCTTTAATGGATCTTTTATCCTTTTCCATTATTATTTCTCTTATGTTCTTTATTATTTTGTGCTTTTGAGTTGACAAAGTGGGAGAAATCTCCTTATTTTATGTTTTTCAAAACCTGGCACAAGTTGAGGGGGAGTAATTCCATCAACTCAAACACTTAACCCCTTTGTTTTTAAGATTTTTTAACTTAGTAATTACTTTGGTTGTCAAACTCAAAAAGGGGGAGATTGTTGGCCTTAGTGGCATAAATCGATCTTATTTTGAGTTTAACAACCTTTTATCTTTGTCTAACAAAGTTCCCAAGTGTGTAGGTTGACTATCAAACTAGTTTTGGATTTTTTCTGTAAATCACGCTCAGGATTAGGAAAATCACATCCGTGGTACAATATCGCACCCGCGATCACACAATCGCCCCCACGATTTGGGACATATCTCGACCGTGAAATGCAGATCGCGCGCCAGGACTTCTGGTGAAAACTTCGAAGGTTCGGTTTGCTTTGATCACGCCCGTGACTGTTCAAATCGCACCCGCCATTTGATGAAGCAGAAAGTCCAATTTTTGAAGGATTCTCTGGTCACAAAGGTCGTACCCACGACAAGTTAAATTGAACCCCCGATTTAATCAAACAGAAAGCCATACTCAAGGGCATCCTTTGCATGGTCATTTCGCGCCCCCGATGGAAGATGTTGCCCCCGCGACATTTAAGGAAGATCCTAAAAAGACTAGCCGTTGGGAAGATCGTGCCTGGGACAAGCATAACCGCGCCCGCGATCTAACAGATTTGAGTGCATTTAATGCAAAAGTAACTAGATGTTAGAGATACCTTTGGGATTGTTTCTAACAGCTAGTTTTGGGCATTTTGGCTATAAATACCCTTCATAAATGTTCTTCAAGTAAGAACATTAATTCTTTGATAGCCAAACTCTTGTGAATTTATTTCTCATCTTTGTAATTAATTTTTATTTGGTTTTGGGTAGGTAGAACTCTAGAGCATTTATTGCTTAGGTTGAGTGAATTAGCTATCCATTGACTAATGTCAATTCTTTGTGAGTTAGGGAAACACTAGGGTTGGTTGTGAGTTAGCCAATTGTAAAACTCATTGTAAAGGTTTGGTGTTGGCCTCTTGGAAACACTAGGGTTTGTGAGTGAGCCTTGGGTAAAACTCATTGTAAAAGTTTGGGATAGCCTTGAAATCCCTTCTTTCACTATTGTGGTTTAGTGGAACCCCAAAAAGGTCTTTGGGAGAGTGGACGTAGGACAAGTTAGGTCCAAATCACTATAAAATCCTTTTATGTTCATTCTACTTCATCTTCATTCTTTCTTAAAATTTTAGTTCCGTACAAATTCACCCCCCCCCCCCTCTTAGTATTTCAGTATGCATGAATGCAAGCAACACATAGCGACACAATTAGCAAACGTTAGTGAAACACAAATACTACCAAGTGGTAGACCTTCCAACCTTATTTCTCCCACACACGTACTCATTTGGCCAGTCAACATTCCTAGGAATTGGTTTGGGCTGTCACATCAACAGGGGATGCTATTACCGATGTAGCATGCATGTTTGCACACAAAGGAAGCTCTCTACATACAAACCAAACAACAAGTCATTACTACGACCTTATCCCATGTCTTTGTTTTAACAAATTCCTTTAATGTTCCCTTCATTCCAGGGCCGTTTTAGCATCAGTCAAGTACAATTAGACCGACACACCAACATTCCTTTCTCAAAGGTAGTAATCAAAGTCATTCTTCTCAATTCTAAATGAGCCTATGCTGTAAGGTTGCACTAGTCAGGTACAATTAGACTAATGCTTTCTCCATAGGTGATAATTAGGCATTGAGTTAAAACAATAACACTAGACTCAGGCATTATAACGGCTTCATGGCATCATATAACAAAGCAATTATTTGGTAAGTCCTAGAGGAAGTTGCTACATTCATTACATGGCTTTGGTCAAGTTCGACTAAAAGAAGGTTCCCATAGAAGGCAAACTCTCATTAACCATCTCCCTCTTTGAAAAAAGGTTTTAGCGATGGTAGGACATTCAGCTCAAAATTTCCCATTAACTATCACTCATTAACCATAACAAAGATGGTAAGCGATAGTAGGACAATTCCATCTATGAGTGGTAGTCACTGGTTTCGCCTCCTATGAAGTACTCTTGTAAATCATAGGCAACTTGACCAATGGTACCCGTGAGATAGGGTGTTTTTAATGCAAGAATGAATGTAAAGGAATTGGAGTTTAGTATAATAAAAAGAGTATTGGTAGAATCACTTGAATTATAAGTATGTCTGTCAAAGATCTCTAGTGGAGTCGCCAAACTGCAGACAAGGAGGTTTTACCTCAGGGCCAGAGCCATGACTAGCAACTGCGGCATTGTGTGTTCAGCTGCGGGGCTGAAGTGATGTCTCCACCCGAACTGGCATCGGGAATGTCTTACAAGGTGTACACCCCGATTCCTCTTAAGAATACGAAAGGTGCATTAACCCTAGAGAAATAGGATCGGACTTATCAATTCTAGAGCGTGAATCTTTACCAATACTCCTAGTATTACAACAACCTTCATTCCTTCTAACAAAGCAATAAAATATACAATAATTATAACCTACCTTTTACACATACACATGCAAGAGTGAGTTTCTAACAAGAAACAAGAGTTAATTTTAAGGATTACCAACCATTAATTAGGATTAATTTACATGCAAAAAGTGATAAGGAACACATAACAATTAACACAGCAACACAACCTAGGATTTCTACCGCTTTAACCTAGAATCATTACCAAATTAGACATTATTAACCAATTTCATGCAAAAACATATCTAAATGATTACCAAAGAAGGTTCAAAAGCTTACCTCATCGCTGCATTCCATGTGAAAGCTACTGTATGTAAACAAATCCAGCAAAACACCATATAGGAGAAATAAATAGAGGGCAATGGCACTTAGGAGACTGGCATTTGGGCCCAACGCCACTTACCCACAGGCATTTGGACCCAACGCCACTCCTCCTTGTGGCGTTGGTGGCTAAACAGTAAATAGAAAATGTGATTTGACAAAAAATGCAATTTTCAGGGTTTACCAAGCACCAAAAATGATTAAACAGAGATAAAAATTCATGAAACAAGCATCAAAACACATAAAAATGCATGAAACATGGCAAAAAAAAACCTAGATCTAATCATGGCATGCATAAAACACAAAAAGATGTGAACTTTACAAGTAAAATATTCAAAGATTACAAATTTGCATAAAATAAACGTGTTCATGCTTTAGAATGATATTTGTAATTCAAATCTGACATAGAAACATCATTTAAAAACATTTAATAACAAAAAGACACAACCTTTACACATGAAACATTAAAATATCACAACTTATACTTAAAACATGCAAAAGATGCAAGCTTTATTCATAAAACATCAAAAAGAAACAATTTTTAAACATAAAACATGCAAAGAAATAAACTTTATTCATGAAACAATAAAACAACAGAATTTCACATGTTACATGCAAAGAAATGAACTTTATTCATTAAAACATAGAAAGAAAACAACTTTACATAAAAAGATGCAACCTTTTACGCATTATAACTCAAAAACATGATTTTTATGCAAAAGAAACAAACTTTATGCAAAAGAAATGATTTTTACATGATAGATCATGAAAAGAACAGATTTTTATGCATGGAAAACATTTAAATAACATCAAACAATACATATTTGAATATACAAACACATAAACATACAAAAAATGCAACTTTAAGCAATTATAATGCATGAACATGGCATTTAAATCAAACCAACATTCAAAAACATTATTTAAACATGCGAAATAAAAGAATATAGGAGTAAAACAACACATTTAACATGTTTATAATATGCAAAACATGAAAACATGCAAGGAAATAGTGAAAAACAAAAGAAAAGATGACTTACCTTTCAAGGAATCAACTTGGAAGCTCTTGATAAGCCTTAGATCTGATTTGAGTGACCTTTGTGTTACTTTTATTGATTAAGAGCTGCTGTAGACTTGCTTCAATGGATTGGATACTCAAAATCACCTTGGAATGCAAGAATCAAAGAGTTTTATGCTTCTTAAAGTGAAAAAGTGAATATAGTATGGTGTTTCTTAACTATGAGTGAGTTTAGAGTGTTTATATCAGAAATCAAACCCTAAATTCGTATGCTCTGGCTGCCTCCTCCTAAAACCTAGTTTTAGACCTCCATTTATACCCGGTTTAGCTTAAAACTTAAGCTAGGGTTACCACAATCAATTTCCTATTGAAACTCAATGACTTGAGCGTAAAGTAAAGGATATTTTGGGCAAAAATAGCCGTCCAGAGCTTTGGGATGCGTGTACGACTCATACGGACCATTCCGGGCCGAAACAGCCCAAAAGCGGGCTTTTTACAACTGAGATCACCTGACTGGCGTTGGGCGCCCAACGCCAGTCTTCCTTGTGGTGTAGAGCCCAACACCAGTCTCATGAGTGGTGTTGGGCCCAACTCCACTTGGAAGAGTGGCGTTGGGCCCAATTCCACTCTTCAGAGTGGAGTTGGGCTCTTTCAGGCCTCCAAACATTTGATTTTGTAAAAACTTAAAACTAAGAAAATGTGCGGAATGGGCTCAACTACCAACCATCAAAATTTCAACTCAATTGGACACTAGTAGAAAAGGTTATGATGAAAACCGTCTAAAAAATGCATCATTTTATGCTCAAAACCGAATTTTGGAGAAAAACGTGTTATGCAAACTTAGAAAACACTTAAAGTGAAGCAATGCAATCTCTTAAAAGCAATATCAACTCAATTCATGCTATTTAGAACATGAACGATCATCACTGGGCCTCTGATCCACTTCCGTATTCCTACATAAAAAAATTAGGTGTTAATAGTAACCCAATATCCAACTTGTCTCTTAAATAATTTTTAATTATTTATATCAATCCAATTATTAAAAAAAATTGTTTATACCAATCTAACACTATAAGTTAAAATATTACACATTAAAATAAATAAAACAATATAAAATAAAAGATTATTTAAAAATATTAAATAAATGTTAGAATTTAATTTAATTCTTTAAAAATAATAAAATTCAATTATAGAAATATTAATTTTATTTATCATATTAATAAAATTAATCTTTTTAATATTTCATAAATATAATGGCCCAACTCAAATTATTTAATGCATATGATAGAATCTATTAAAATCTGTAATATGAGTATATATAAAACTTTTCATCATACCTAAACATTTCATTGCACAGGAGAAAAAAATATTTATACACACCATATCTAAATATTTTATAATATCATATCAATATAAATTGAAGAATAATTATTTATAATTAAGAATGTTGATCCATCTATTTAAAAATAAAATAAACATATTAGTATAATAAAAAAAAGTAAATTTCTAATTACTCATACCTTAATAACCATTTTATATATTTAAAATTATAATATTATTTTATAAAAATTTTAATTCTCATTTTTTTATTTTTTTATTCTTGTACAGAATTTTAATACTTTATTATTTATGAAGTAAACTAATTACTATATGTTTCTATCCAAATCGACTGAAACTAATAGGTAATTCGGTTAAACCGACTAAAATAGAAAGAATTTTAATAAACTTAAATAAAAATAAATAAAAAATAAAATAAATTGATTAGTTCGGTTAACCAAATTTTTAATATTCTTAACCGAACCGATCAAAATTACTATATTAACCAAACTAATTGGAATTAATATATTAACTGAACCAAATTAATCAATTAACCAAAATTCATAAACAAAAAACTTTAACCAAAATGAATTGATAAATTCGGTTTAACCAAAGTGCTGCACACCCTAACGAGGATGGAGATGAGAAATGGAATTTCAAAAATTCCTCAAACGATTGCCATCTCTATCATATTCTTTCAAAAGTTTTTTAATTTTTTTAAAATATCATTCATGCACACCAATAATTTTTAAAATAATATTGTAAAATATTTTAAAAGTTCAAATTCAATAAAAATAAATTCAAGTATTTTGGTCAATGAAATTCTATTTTAGATTTAAATATATCAATTAAGTAAAATTAAATACCTATGTGACATATTATTATTCAATATTAATTTAAAATTTATACATGAATTTGATTTTTCCTATTAAAATTTATAAATGAATTTAAATTTAATTTTTTTCGTTTAAATATATTCATGAAAAATAACAAAATAGTGATATTTAGAAGAAAACACCCATATATGGTACATGGTATATATAGCTTTGGTAGTTTAAGTGAATTTTGATAAGCCATGTTATTCTTTCATAGATTATTTTATTTTTTTAGTTATATAAATCCTCTTTTAGCAATTTAGCGATAAATTTTATAAATTTTTTTTGATTAATTATGTAGTATAAATTCTCCAAATAATTTTCATTTTTTTAATGTTTCACATAATTTTCCTATAATTAAATTTTTTGACAATTTGATTATACAATATTTTTTTACGAATCTTATTTAAATTTCCAAAAAATATTTTTTTTGATCTTTAATTATTTTAATCTATTATTTTATTTAGAAAATTAATTTCAGTACTTAGAAATCAAAATAAATATATATATTTTTTATTTATTCATTCATGTGCAGGCTGTCTTGTTTATGGGTTTGAGTATCTGTTCAGACCGTCTAAACCACTCGTCTTAAGCAGGCTTGGCTACCATTAGACATTTTCATGCTCAGGCCCCCCTAAGCCAGTCTATCTTGGGCAGGTTTGGACACCACAATTTTCTTAAAAATCCTGTATGAGTCCAAGCCCCTTTTAAAACCAAATTTTCATGGGCGAGTTTGGATTTTAAATTTTAATAAAAATTTAATGTAGGTCTGAAAGAGCCCGACCCAAACCCTAAAATACCCTACTTATTTATCGGGCTGCAGTACTTAAATTTGGCCCCAAGCCGAACTTGTACTTAAGTACTCGAGAGTTTCAGGTTGGATTGGACCAGCCTGGACATGTCCAAGCATGACCATGAACATATGATTTATAATATGATTTATGTTTTTAAGTATTAAATAAATGGTTTACTTGCAACTACTAATTAATTACTTACATTTGAAATCCAATTATTTTTATCATTCAAGATATATATGTATCCATCTACTATTTAACAAGTAAATGCAATTATTTTTTATTTAAATTTTTTTTTGATATTTTGTTTTTTTATTTTAAATTAATCATAGTTTGATAATAAAATTGTGTTAAAAGTTATATTTATAAATAATTATTTATATCATTAAAAATTAAATCATTTTTCTCAGTTTTTCTTATTTCCCTTGGATATAAATATAACAGTCCTCATTTAATTTGGAGACTGAATTATAATTCTACCATAATAATTGACAAAGAAAAATTTTCCATGTATAATGTTTGATTCTTCCCTTGTAATAAAAAGAGCATTAATCTTATAGTAGTAAAAAAAATACAAAAGGAGCATTCAATGCCTAAAAATAGAAGAGCATTAAATGCTAGCAAAAAAGAAAGATGCTCTGACTCGACACATCATCCAATTTCGTGTCCTTGTCAACTTGCATATGTGTTCATTTAGTTTTAACCGGCAAATGGCAGTCACATACCTAGAGTATTAATACTCTAGAGTATGGTAGAATTTTCCAATTGCTAGAGACCAATTTAACCTATGCTCTGATACCAACTTTGTCACGACCCAAACCCAGATCGGATCGGAGCTAGGAAATGGGTAAGTGTAAAGCCACCAAAACCTGTAGCAAGCCTAAACTTAAATAATCTCAACTATAAAAATAAATATATATGATATACATTTCGTACAAGATTTCCAAATATAACATCAAACTCTTTCTAAACCATCTGGACTTTAGTGTCTAACAAATCGGAGCTCTAATCATTAAATTCCTTAAAGCTATCAATCTTACAAATATTGGTGAGCGATCAACATTTGCAGTGTCAAGAAAAAATGTCCAAAGAAATAAAAATAAACAATATGAATGCATGTAATGAGAATGTATGAAACTTATTCTCCATGCTCTTTTATTCTAAATTCTATCAATAAAAATTTAGATCAACACCTAGAAATTAATCTTGATTCCCAGTAGTGTGTCAAAGTACCAAACAGATATAAAATTATATTTTAGATCAATCGAGCATGGTATTTAAATACTATATATATACACACACATATTCAGTAGTGAGAGCTCCTATTCTTAGGCAGCTCATCCAACTGCGAAACCAATCAATATCACCATAACCATATCCATACACATATATATATTCATTCACAACTGATCAGAAAAATATAATTAAATATCATGTATAATACAAGACACATACCAGTCACCATTCCTCAAATATATTTATCATATTCATTCACTAAGCACCGTATTTCAAAATATAAATCATATTTCCAATGCTATAAAATAGCATTACACACTCTCATTAATCAAATATATATGACTCACAGCTAGAAATATTATGATTGCTATTCATCTCACATTATTCA